>APFE031235210.1:0-11784 GCA_000404065.3 Pinus taeda | reverse complement strand
TCCTTTTCTTCTTCCTCTTCACAATCTATGTAGAATAATTTCTTCTCAGCACACTTATGACCTTTAGTGTATTTGCTATCACAACTATAACAAAGCCCTTTTGCTCTTTTTGTTGCAATTTTTGTGGTGTCAACCTATAGGTTGTGGAAGACTAGGGGCAACAACAAACACTTCCGTCTTTATAGTTGTGAGTGGTTTGCTTCCTGGTTGCCATAATTTTGCTTTCCATTTTTCTTGCTAACCTGAATGCCTTCTCTAATTAATCAGGTTCCCAAAGGCGAACATCATGTTGGATATTATCCTTTAAAGTCCCTCTGAACACATCAATCCTATGCTCCTCTGGAATATTTTTTACCCTTATGTTCAATTTTTGGAACTCCTCAATGTGCTCCATTATTGAACCCTTTTGTTTGAGACTTATCAATTGGCTAAAAAAATGTTGCTTTTGTATCCTCATAATGTGCTATCAATTCTTCCGTAAAAATTGCCCAAGTGATAAATTGTTTACGAGAGCAAAGCCATTGATACCATACAAATTGATTTGGTTCCAAATATAAAGTTGCCATACGTACCTTTTGTGTGTTTTGCACCTTATTGAGATCGAAAAATTGCTCCATCTGTAATATCCATGTTGCGGGATCCTTGCCATCAAACTTCCTCATATCGATTTTTGGAATATGGTGGGTCTTCGATCCAACATTAGAGTCTATGAAATCATGATTAACATTTCTTTTGTTCTCATCATGAGTTTCCTTTACTACCCTTTCACCGTTAGTAAGCATTTCTTGTATAAACTTTGTTAAATCTGTCTTCAAATCTTTCATGCCTATCTTCAAATCTTCCATGCTTGTCTTTAAACCATCCATCTTAGCTTCTAAATCTTTCTTTAAACCATCCATCTTAGATTTTGTTGATTTTTGTGCAAATGACACTAGTTGCACTTGGTCTCGTAATTTTGATATATCATGTTGCATTTCTTCCTCTTCTTCATGGGTCACGCTAGAGATTTCATGTTGCCTACTATGTGTTTGCATTTTCTTTCCTTGGGGCATCAATTACTGATAATGATGCTTTACTATGCCCTTTTAATTCCTTCAAACTAATTTTTGAAACCAAGCTTATGCAAAAATTTAAAAAAACTACACACCGTTTTTCACTTTGTAGGAGCTCAATATTGAATCTGATGTATCTCTGTAATTTTGGATCATCTAGTTCTTAAATTGTGCCCTGCAGTAGCCCTCTGCATCCTCTTTCCAATTCCAGTAGTCTGATCCAAATTGGATTCTCGAGGGAAGAGTTATGCCAAATCTCCCACAGTGACCTGATTATAGACTAGTTCAGTAGAGCGAACTTGTACGACGTGACACGAGTCACTGTTTCGACCTTTGGCTTTGAAACATATATAGAAGAAACTGCAGTCCGTCCTCTTTCTGTACCTTTTTATGAAATTTCAATCCGATGCTCAAAGAGAAAGTTATGAAAATTTTCCCTAGGTCACCGGTTTGGAATGTAATTCAGGAGTCTACAAAAAGACCAACTTCCTCAGATCATATCTCCGCAAATATAGAGTGAAAAGCTCTGAAATTCGGATCCAAGCTTCAGCGCAATGTCTTGTCAATTGGGTTTTGTTTTTAACTTCTGAAACATCGCAGAAAAAATGTTATAGCGAAAATTCCACGATGACCTGTTTGGCGCAGTGAAATTCTAGAATCCAAAGCTCTGATACCAAATGTTATGAAACCAGCTCAAGAAAAGATAGAAAAGATAGATCAACACCTTATAATTCAGCCTCTTCGAGGGGGCAACCTCCTTTACATTACATAAATGAACAATTCTTTGATGATTCAAATGACGAAACCTCCTTTCTATATATATGAGTCTAAGGAGTCACAATATAACCTAGCCGACCTACAATAATAATATAAAGCCACAAAAATAACAATAGAGGGATTCTTTGGGGCACAGTAATAACAATATGGGGACAATAGGGGCACAACAATATTAATAAGGGGTACAAATACAATAGTAATGGGGTAACCACTAGTATTATATGGACCCAACATTTTTGTTTATAAACTGAACAATCAATTTGCAAACATCCTAATTTCCCTAGTGGTGGCTCTAGTAACCTCATTAGATCAGCCCCTGCGATTTCTATTTACTGACTATCATTTTCTCAGCCTAAATCCCTAAACTGAGCTACAAACTGTGACCAAAGACCAAGTAAAGTCTCGTCCCTATACCATCGCACCCTCTCTTCAAGGAAATCTAGATGTATCACACCTCTCGTGTGCAGTAGGTGAGATGCATCATTGTTTCCCTGTGTTACATGTGTGATGATCAAATAAGGCTAATTTTGCCTTCAAATTTTGGTTTTTCTTCAGTCTCTTCAGCTCTATTCAGGAGTTTTACTGTCTGTGATCAGTATACCACTATGGAAACTCCCTTCCTTTCCATTATTCTGCCTCTATCGTGCAAAGAATTGTGAATGTTTTTATGTATTGTGCGCCATTTACAGTTCTCTTTTACAAAGAAGTAGTATAATCGAACTATCGTCTTTTGATTTGGAAGTGTCGCAAGTGTCGTTTTCAATCAAAGAAAAGAATCCTATTGTTCTTGATGGTCGATTATATTTTTACTCTTGTATTTGATTTGAATTAGTAGTTTTTCAAGTGTCGAAAGCAGTTTTCAATTCAAAATCGCAAAGTGTCGTCATTATCTTCCTTTCGTTTTTGAAGAGAAATTTGTTAGTACTGTCGCTTTGAAAAGATAATTTAGATTTGTACTCAGCATTCTTTTTGTCATTCACACATTAAGAAAGCTAAAAACAATACATGCATGTGTATTTTCATTTAGACTACTTGTTGGTTTGATTTAGGACAGTGCATCTAGTGTGTGCTCTCTGCTCTATGTTGAAAGAATATCATCTCCCTTTCCTTAGTAGCTAGGATTTTCATTGCAAAAAGAAGATTAAACAATTGTTTATCATCTTAGATTGCATTTTAGGAATTATATATCTACATCACGCGGTGAACCTGAAAGGAAAATTTCTTAAGAAATATCAACTATAAAATAAATTCAGTGAACATAAAAACGCTTTGGAACCTAATGCACAACATTTAGAAGTCTAGGCTAGAGACATATTCTGGCGTCATAAAGCCTGGTAACTATTACTTTCATTGTAGATTTGGTGATTCCTCCTCTTTGAGATGACAAGTGCCAATACAAACTTGTGCTCCCATGTACCGTCGAGTATATATTGGGATACCACAATAGGATATATCCTTTATCCTTAGGAAGCCGTGTCTACCACCCTATCGATTGCAATGCACTGAACACAGCATTCGGGAAGACTGATTGCCGTACCATAAAAAGTAATCTGCAGTTTTGCGATTGGTTTGGTAATCCCTCTGTCTAGATTTCCAGAGTAGTCCCTTTCATTCCTTTTTAGACTCCTTAAAGGAAAAGGTCCATCTAAGCACTTGTCACTTCAAGCTCATTAAAAATCGAAGGCAACTAGAGTCATCTTTGCTTTTTCTCAACTCTTAAAAATTGAAAAAGCAAGTTGTGTCAAAGCATCTAAAATTAATTTAATTCAGAATCATTTTCCCCTTTATTTTGAGTTGATCAAGTAATCTGCAGTCGTGGAAGCAATTCAATCGAAACCCCGTCGTTCGTGGAGACTTACGAGTCAACCATCTTTGAATCCGGAAATGAAACTATTTCGGACAAAGTGAACTCGTTTAACCGGATCAAAGTCCCCTGGTTTGGTTGGAACAAGAGTTCCGACATCCTCAGAGACTCTGGTTACTCCAAACATTTCTGGTATCCCTGCCTTTATAGAAGAAGTTCCGCAGCCACAAGAGGACATTAGAACTTATCCTAGTGTGACAGTAAACACTTCTATTCCTGAACTGGCTCCATCTACAGCTGATTCGGAAGGTGTTATTCCCCAATCATCTGTCACTGTAGAATCTATACCTTCTTCGGCACCGGAAATATTTTACGAACCTGACGGTCTACCCCTTCCGCCTGGATTGATTGTTATAGAAGAGATTGTGGAGGATCCTCCATCTAGTACTCCATCACATTTTAGAGCTCGGATGACCCTATATCCTTCTTCATCAGAAATTAGTCTCCCCCCATCGGAAGTTCCTATAGAATCGCTAGGAAATATTTTGGATAGACTAGATATGTCTGAACAACCGTTGACATCCAGGAATGTGTCATCTAACACAGCAGTGGCAGAACCTCCTACTACTACTCCAACAATGTTCGTCGGCGTACCATCTGACCCAACTAGCTCTCAATCACTGGATGGAATCCATCCAGGGGTCGTTTCGACAGTATGGTCTGTTCCCGTTTGTTCGTCTGGAATAATATCTGGAATCTCTTATGTTGAGTCTCTACAAATTGATCCTTCGCAACAGTATCAATTTGAGCAGTCCGGTCCCCAAAGGAAAATCATTCCTTTGAGCACTGGATTTCCACCATGTGGGGGGGGATATACCCTTTCATTGTCTCCTCTGGGAGAACAACCATACGAGAGTTCACAATAGAATTTGGGTTATGCTGGAATTTCATCCAGTGATTGGGTGCCAATACTGCCTCAACAACCAAGACTTGTATACTCAATGCAACAAAGTCTACCTGTGTCAAATATCCCCACTACGTTGGCTATTGTGACGGTGTTGCAAGTACAAGCGTTGCCTTTTGTATACCAACCTCAAGTTTCTCAGGTCGTAAGACAACAGCCTCCTGTCTCTGTGACACAACCACAATCACCAACTAGTGGTTCCTTGACTAGAATGACCCAGGCTCAAACGGGGATCATTACCTCTCATCTTGGTCAAATAGCCAGTATTGGACAATAGCACATGGCTTCACAACCATGGCTAGTGCAATATCAACAACCACAATTCCAACAAGCTTATCGAGGACCTGAGCAACAAATCTTTGCAAGTAATGGGCAGCCGTATATTCAAAAGATCAACATCAATCATATCAAAATGGTTATGCCCATCAACCTTACCAAAGTTATCAGCATCAAATGCATTATGCTAGTATGCAAATACCAACGGATCAAACAATCCCATCTTATCCTGGGTATGCTTCGCCAAACCTGAATCAACAGTTGCCCTTCGTGGCAACTTTAGAGTTACCGGATCTAAATCGGCTAACGAACGATCCAATTGCTTACGCCCCTTGGTGGTCGGCGGTTCCACATAAACTTCCGTTAGATATTCTTAAATTTAATTGAAATCTGGGTGAAAACCCGTCGAATCATGTGATGACCTTTCATCTATGGTGTTCATCCAACACTCTCAACGATGATTCGATTAGGCTTCGTCTTTTTCAGTGAACGTTAACTGGTCCGGTAGAAAAATGGTATATCGAATTTCTTAGAGCTTCATTCGATAACTTCAGCGCCCTAGCCACAAACTTTTTAACCCATTTTCAGTTACCCATAAGGTACGAAACGAGAACAGAGCTTCTTACCAATTTCAAACAAACGACAGCCACTCACATATCTGATCATATACATGAGTGGCGACATCGTCGTAGAATGGTGAAAACATATGTTCCTAATCAGTTGCTAGCTAAATGGTTTATTAAGTCATTGTTACCTTCTATTACAAAAGATGTGGCAAAGGGAGGAGTCATCACCGAAGAGCAAGTCATTGCTCGTGCGCAATATCTAGACTTGATCTATACTCAGTCTGGCACGCTCTACGATAAAATCTCTGATGCTCCTATGTTAAAAATGCAACAAGGTGAAGGAGCTTAGTGAAAAGAAGTCGCCTTCACTAAGTGGGCCCGCTGGCTATTTTTGGTGCAAAGTCTATTTTTAGACTATGTCTATTTTTAGACATATGGATCATGATCTATGAGTTGCAAGATGCTATTTGTGGATGATTGGTCATGTTGATAAAAATAGATGGACTTTTACTTTTAGACATATGGGTAGAGTCTATTTTTAGACTGCCAGGCTAAAAATAGAACAGTCGAATATTATTAGCTCTTAATAATATTTGGACTATAAACATTATCTTATCCTCTTAGAGCACTTCAATTCAAGCTATGGTTGTGGCACATGTAGCTGCCAGAAGGAAATATATGTTTCTTATGGGTTACTTGAGCTATTGCATGAAGGACTTCAATTAGAACTCAAGTGGTTGAGTTTTGTTGGAGTTGATTGAGGAGTTGATGGAGTTGTGTTCAGTTTCACTTAGTTGAACTACTTGTATTTAGTCTAACTAAAAAATACACTAGTGTTGAGTGGTGTGCATTAGTTATTAATTTATTCAATAATTATTAACTCATAAATCAACTAAGGAATACATCAGTTAACTCAGTGCATGGATAGTTCAATGGAGACAAGTGTTAGAGGTGAGTGAAAGGGCAAGACATCTGTTAGTTGTGACTATAGTTGTGCATGTGATTTGCACAATCAGTGGATTGAGATTGCTAATGAGGATTGTGTAGTATTACACAAGGGAAATATGAGTTTGGTTCAGCCGTTCTCATCTATTCTCATGCAGGATTGCACAGTGGAGGCAGGCAAGCAGCGGAGGAGATTTTAGCCAGTGATTGATTCAGATCTGAGCTAGTTTGTGTGTAACAGGTGGAGATAGTACTGAGTACTTGCGAGGAGTATTGTACTATGTATTGTTACATGTTCTCAATCAATATAATATACAGATAGTTGGGGGTTTTCAGTTGTATGCTTTCCCCGTGATATACTGTGTTGATATATGTGATTGATGCTTCTATGTGCACATGCGATAGTTTCTTAATACTGCAAAATTGATGATCAACGTAGAGGAGGTTATGTATTATGCATGATTCCGCAAATAGTGTATAATCAGGATAATCTTTGTGAATAAGTGTCATATTATTCAAAAATTTTACATCCTAGACCGGAATTTTCCGTTCCTCCCCCTCCTAAATCGAACAAAGACTCTCATGCCGACGATGGCATGATAGGTATGACTAGCACAAAAACCGTAAAGGCTGCATCAAAGAAGGCTCGTATGGTTTCTAGTCGAAATGCAAATGACGAACTTCTCACCTCATAGGTTATGTCGTGTCGTCTAACAAAGGCAAAGAACCGAAGCAACCAGGATGCAAGAAGAAAAAGAAAGGGAAAACGAAGAAATAGGAGGAGTCGTCTCCTAAAAATTCTTCTGCAAACCCTCCTGGATATAGGAAACCAAGTCATCCATGCTTTATATGTGATGAGGATCATTGGACGAAAGATTGTCCACATAAAGCCGAACTTAGAAAATTCTTGAAGAGTTCAAAAACCTCGGCAGTATTGACTGATCCATTTCCAAATCCAGGAACAAATCTAGTTGCTAATGACAATGCTTCCCCGCTCCAAGTGCTAATGTTGCTTGTTTCAAAGCAGCAAAATGATGCTTTGATATCGACAAGGAATAAAGATTATGGGAGTCCACAGCTATCAAACAACAAGGATAATGATCAACCTAGTAGTTCGACAACAACTTCGACTGAAGTTGTGCCACCCATCATTCCTGAGCTAACGATAAAGCCGCCGAAGGGAGTAGTACACAAATCAACATCTAATCCTCATGCTAGAGCAACACATCATTATATTATAGTGGAGGAACTGGCCCAATCGTCGTCCGCTATGTCGACACTTGAGGTACTACAAAATTGCCCCTCCCAAAAGCAGGCTTTATTATCAACAATAGGTGGGATTAACCCAATGGATTCCAATCTTGTAGCCTTTAATCATAAAGGATATGACCCTCAGTTACCAGCTGAACTAGCTCTCCTTATTCAAGTGAAAGCCCTCAACAAAACTATTCATCGAACAATTATTGATGAGGGGGCATCTACATGTATTATGTTGATGAGTTGCTGGAAAACTTTAGGATCTCCACCCTTGTCGCGATCGTCGACGACATTAAAAGCCTTTGATGGACGAACATACACCCCATACGGGATTCTAAGTAACTTGCAAGTCGAACTGGGGGGCAAAATAGTATAAATTGATGTTGAAGTTATCGACGGAAACCTTGATTACAACATCCTACTAGGAAGGCCCTCAATATATGTTATGGCTGCCGTTGTGTTGACGTACTTCAGGAAGATTACATTTCCCTTCCAAGGAGGAATCACAATCATCGACCAACAAAATTTTCTCCCCAATAGTTCACAAGTTACGGGAAGCATTCCGATGATCCACAGAAGCCCTCATTCACTTCAAAATATCAGAGTAGGCCTATTAAAAGACCCTACATTGATGGGGACTTTTGCCCTACCGCCTCCAAATAATTTGGCGGAAGTGGCCACGGTGGGAACCTATAATAGGGTATCTTCTATTCAAAAGATGTCTAAATACGATATTGGCATGGATCATCTGCAGGTATTGCCTCCAAGCCCAATATAAATATTGTAGCAATCAATGTTTTCGGCATGGGAGGCAAACCCAAATCAACGCTCATCAAGCATTTGGATAGAGAGGTCAAAGGAATATGGCACCCCTTCAAATCCTTGGTCACAGGTACATTTTACAGACGAAGGAATTCTTCAGTCAATGATGATTGACGGGGCACCATGGGAAGATTACCACCATCATTCCCATCTTCCCGATTGTAAGGAAGATAGTTTCAATGACCTTGATCATCCCTCAGTTTTTTATTTTCTATCAAATACTGTAAATATGGTGGATTCTAAGCAAAACTTGTCCAATATTGAAGAAACTATTGCCATCAATATCTCGACCAAAACGAATGTTGTAGAGAATATTCATGTCAGCAAATCTTGTTCTTCTTCAGAACAGGAAATATATTAAGTTCTTTTTCGCGAATTCAGAGATGTATTTGCTTGGTCATATGATGAAATTCCAGACATTGACTCGAGCATAGTTGAACAAGAAATTAAGATGTATCCAGATGTCAAACCAGTAGGACAATGGATCAGGCAGGTGCACCCCAAGAAAGCCACTGCCATCAAGGCAGAAGTTGAAAAACTTCTCCATGCTGGTTTTATTTACCCAGTTCCTCTAACCGATTGGGTATTGAATATTGTTCCTATAATGAAAAAGAAAGGCATGATTAGAGTGTGCATCGATTATAGGGATGTAAATCAATCTTGTTCAAAAGACAACTACCCTACACCCTTCATTGACCAGATAATTGGTGAATGCGCCGGATGTGAAATCTTTTCATTTATGGATGGATTTTCTGAGTATAATCAAATAAATATCCACCCACAGGACCAGTCAAAGACTGCATTTATTTGTCTGTGGGGCACATTCACATACCGCAAGCTACCCCTTGGTTTAAAGAATGCAGGGGCAACATTTCAGAGGGCAATAAATTATGCCTTCCATGACATCAAGAACATCGTTCAACCATATCTCGATGGTCTTCCAGCTCATTCGGGAAAGTGGACTGATCATCCGCAGCATTTGAGAGCGATATTTCTACGTTGTCAACACTACAAGATATGACTCAATCCACACAAATGTGTGTTTTGTGTCAATCCTGGTCATTTACTTGGCTTTTTGGTCTCGAAGGACGAAATTCGTCTCGACCCATGCAAGGTTCAGGCAATCATTGATTTTCCTCCACCTTCAAATTTGCTTCACATTCATAAACTCCAAGGGAAAGCAAACTTTCTGAGGAGGTTCATTCCAAATTACACTCAACTTGCTAAAGGTTATACTCATCTGTTGAAAAAAGAAGTACCCTTCATCTAGGATCAGGTCACGCAAGCTTCCTTTGATGCTTTAAAGGAATCCCTAACAAAAGCATCATTAATGTATTCTCCTGATTATCAAAAAGACTTTAACCTGTATCTGGCTACAGCAGATACGACCATAGAAATGGTTTTAGTTCAAGAAGACAATGAAATTGAACATCCTATCTATTATTTAAGCTGAAACTTAAATAATACAGAAAGCAAGTACTCCTATGTTGAAAAGCTGGCTCTCGTAGCTGTTCAAGCGATACAGAGATTTCGACACTATGTACTCTTTCGTAAAACTACCATTTTGTCAGATTGAAACCCCATGACTTATATATTGTAGCGACAGTTGCTGGGGGCAAATATTCAAAATGGATAGTGATTTTACAAGAGATTGATCTAGAATTCATAAAATCCAAATCGAAGAAAGGCATGGTTTTCACGAAGTTACTCTGTGATCTCCCATTGTCGTCCAACGATGCAACATCCAAACAAGCAATCATGGACGAATCATTGTTTCTGATATCTTCAAGAAATCTGTGGTATGGAGATATAATAATCTATCTCCAAACCCAGACATATAGGTCTAATACGTCCCGCTCGGAACAACGATGTATTCGGTACCAAGCAAAAGACTACATGGTCATCGGTGATATGCTTTACCGTCGTGGTATCGATACAGTTCTACAGAGGTGCCTCACCCATGAGGAGGCTGAGAAAGTCCTGAATGATTGTCATTCAGGCACGTGTGGGTGGCATCAATCTGGTTATGCTACAACACAAAATATTTTACGAGCAGGATACTTCCAGCCAACAATGTTCAAATATTGCATAACCGCAGTCAGAAGTTGCCATGTCTGTCAAATCTTCGCACCTCTGCAACCAGTAGTTACTGTTGGGCCATTTCCAAATGGGGCATAGATTTCATGACATGTAACCCCACCTCGGTCGTGGGGCATGGGTATATCATAGTCGCAGTAGACTATTTTACCAAATGGGCCGAGGCGATGCCTACATTAAACAACAATGGCAAAACGGTTGCCCTCTTCTTTTTCAATCATGTAGTCTCCAGATTCGGCGTTCCACAGACCATAGTCACAGATCATGGAATGCATTTTCACAATCAGATGATGGTTGAGTTGGCTACCAAATTAGGACTATCCCACGACAGCTCTACTCTTTATTATCCACAAGCTAACGAACAAGTTGAGGCAATCAACAAGGTCTTGAAGCGCGTGATGCAAAGGATGATTGGAGTCCATAAACGGAGTTGGCATCTGATCATGTACTCGGACTTGTGGGCATACTGGACATCGGTGAGGAATGCAACCGGGTTTACACCCTTTCAACTGGTGTATGGCCTAGAAGCAATCTTACCAGTTCAGTGCGAAATTTCGTCCCTCAAACTCGCGGTCGACCTTCTCCCCAAAAATTCAAAAGAGGAGGCTTGTTTCTTGGAACTAATCTAATTGGATGAATCCCATCATGATGCCACTTTGTCTAACGAAGCCCATAAGAAATGAGTCAAGGTGCAGTTCGACAAGAATGTCAAACCCTGTGTCTTCTTAGAAGGTGACCTGGTCTTACTTTACTACTAGGAGTCCGATAAGTTGGGAGCATGTAAGTTCAAGTCTTTATGGATGGGCCCCTATATTGTTAAGTGTGTATTAGCAAAAGGATCCTATGAGTTAGTGGATTATGATGGGATTACACTAGTGCAACCCCGCAACGGGTTGTACCTTAAGCATTACTATGCTTGACTCAGTGTAGTATTCCCTATACTTTTGTTACATTTTTGTTTTCGCTAAGGGTATTTGTTTTGGTTAAGTAATCCACTTTTGCATTTGTTGCAGATGTCGAACCTATTGGAATACTTTGTTGGATACGCCGATGGAGCGAGTCGTAGTTCGCAGAACCTATCTTCTGTGTCCTGGGCCATGTTATAGCTCCAAATCTCACCATTATGGTTTGTCATGCTACACCCATGGCCTAGGGCAACCCCTCCTTCCAGACCTGGTCCAAAATCTAAAAAACAATGTTTTATTCCCTGTACGCGACATTGCC
>APFE031235206.1:23041-77395 GCA_000404065.3 Pinus taeda | reverse complement strand
GGTTTATTTCTATTTCCGGTTGTAAGCATATTTCAGTATTTTCCATTAATGAAATGAAGTATTATTTCCGCTGCATCTTTGTGTATATGGTTATCTCTGTATTTTATTGCGTTCCTGTTTAAATCTGGATCAAAGCTTGGTTTCCAATTTGCCATTATTCTCTAATCTGTTCTGCTACCCCCTAGTCAACTACATGGAAAGTGTGTTTATATAAGTTAGAGGCAAACTTTACAAATCACCACCCTCTGGTGTGTTGGTTATGGTGGAGAGGTTGAGGAAAGGAGGGCAGGGGTTCCAACCCCGTCGACCCCCCACCTATGGAAATTGTTTTAACAATACATATATTATTGGCACAAGTCAATTGGAAGTCTTTCTAACTACTATAACTTTAATTAACCATCAACTACATACATATGACCACCATTTCATTTGTTGTTATCCACTATTTTTTGTTGTTGTGAGACTGCTCGGTGGGGGCCGACCACATGGGATGCACAACCAGTCTCGAGCTTTGGTTATTATTTGGTGAGCAGGGTCTGCGCCACGTGGTCCCGACCCAACCACTATACACCAATTATATAATATGCCATAGTTAATATGTAGAGCGGGGGTGGTGGGGGAGGGACCCTTTCCCCCCATAATTATATTGTTTTGGTTTTTTAATAACCAACTGACCTTTTTCAATTTTGTTGATTTTAGGAGTTCATAGACAAATTAACCATCTTATAATTTAACCCATTCTTGGGATCCTCATTCCATGTGTCGGGTTCTGGTACATTTTTAGCTTCCTTAAGCCTACCACTTGTCCAACATTGACCAAAACGTTGACTAGCCATAACACGATCATATAAACTCAAGTTTGAGTGTTGTTTTCACTTTTGGAATTAGAGTGATGACCACTATGATTTTATTCTAACTTCTCTTCCATATGATGACTTTGTTCTTGAGCTATTTTTAATGCCACTTATACTTTTGAATCCTCTTAGATCATTCCTCCCCCCTGAGTACCTTTTGGTCCTCCAAAATCACGACCACATCCTGCACACTACCTGCATCCTCGTTAAACCACAGTTTCAACATCTATATTGCATTCCAAATGGTTACATCCTTTACAATCACATATGAACCACACATGACGCAAACAACCCCATAATTGCCAAGAGTTTATAACACACACTTTTTGGTCAAGTTTTACATAATAGAAACCAATACCCAAACTGCTCACAAAGGTAAAAAACATAACCATTTCTTTAATAAGCGATGGAAAACACATCATTTATTTTATAGTTATTTGCGACACATGATTTAGAAATTGTGGCCATGACAAGTGACTATATCTAGTAAAACCATCTCTTACTTAACAATGCGAATAGGTCATCTCCCAATGGAAGATTCTCTTTTGGAATACCTTCACTGACTTTTTTCTTCATGGGTGCTTTTGGGTCCTCGAGTGTCTAACACATGACTTTCTGGTGTCCATCCTCATTACAATGATTCTTTCTCCTCCAAACATTTTGAAACATCTTGGAACAATTTCTCCTAGTGTGCTTATGATAAGTTCTCATGGATCCCTCACTATCACTGTAATGTGATGAGGTGCTCTCATCATCTGTTGTTCATTGGTCACTGGATGTTTTGGAGCATTCCCTGACTTCCTTTCTGAGATATCCAAGTCTTGAATAATGAAGAAATTCGCCCTTCATGGGGTTCATAATGCCTTGGCCATTAATTTCAAGGCCCTTTCCTTGATACCCATTTTATTCAACAATTTTGATCCAATTCTCGTAGTATGTCTCTCAAAATCACCAAAAGAATCATCATAGAAAGCAGATGAAATTGAAGAATCACTTTTTATCTCAGGCTTGTTATGCTGCAACCTTTCAAAGGCCTTCTCCTTGGCTTGTAACTCATGTCACAACCTTTGTTTGTCCTTATCTACTTCTTGTAAAAGTCTCCTCAGTTCATAATTCTCTGCCTGAATTCTTTGGTTTATTTCTTCAAGTTCTTGGAGCCATGTGACATTTGGTGCCCTTTTCATCTTTGGTCCAACACCTGTGGAAATGTTTGTCTCATCGCCCGAATTAGAACTTAAGCTGATAGGTCCATCTGTTTTGATCCCAAAAGCTACAATCTTCATTTTGTCACCTGAATATGACCCCAGGTCTATTGGTCCACAGTTTGCAAATACCACAGTTGCGACCTTGTAATCCTCCTATGATTTAGACTCTTGGTCTTGTTCCACGGTTGCAACTATCTTCTGCTTCTCTTTTCTATCATTCATCTTTGGTATCAATTTTGGGTGCAGTTTCTATCAATTCTCCTCATAATTCCCTTCTTTCTCACAACGAGTACAAGAGGGATTTTCTCCTTTTCTCTTAACTCTTGCTTCCCTTTTTGGGTGGTCATCATGTTCATTCTTCCCGCTACTTTCAATATGCAGAGCATTCACACTAGCATCATCAAGAGTTTTAGGTTCAAACAATAATAATGAATGACACAAATAACCATGGAAAGAACCAATATATTTTATGAATGTCTCAAGAGTGTCTACTGGAACATTCAATGCTAGAGATTGGTTTCTAAACTGCTTTGTAAATATCTCAAAATTTTGACCTTTGCTTTGTTTCAAATGTTGGCATACCATCATGGCTTTCTATTTGTATCCCAATGGGTAAAACTATCCCCTTAAAGTAGAAATGAACTGAAACCAAGATGAAGGAAGTTTATGATCATTCTTACCACCCTGTTGCAGCTTGCCTTCCCACTAGATGAGAGCAGTGTCACTCAATTGAAGGGATGCTAGCTGTATCTTCACTTCATCCTCTTTGATCTTTTGTATGGGAAATTACACTTCAACCTATCTTATCCAGTTATCTAGCCTTTTTGCATTAGATTCTATAATAAAAATAGGTAAACCAAATCTGATATATAGTTAAAAAAATAGATGTATTCCTTTGATGTATGTTAGAGTGATCAGAAGAAGAAAAACAAGAACTATCACTAGAATATGGAGAGGGATGAGGCTCTTCTCCACCGCCTCGATGATTTACTGATGCTTGGTCATCTGGTTCTTTCTTCTATGGCTTTGTTTTCTTCTCATACTCTACAAATATCTAGTCAACTTTCTCTGTCATGTTGTAGAAAGTCTTGTGATAGTTTCTCTCTTCCTCCATTCAACCTTTCTCATCTTCCATGTTATGTCTTCATGGTTCATGCCCGATTTGACATCAAAGGACTTAAGTTTTCCTTCACCTCTTTGGAGCTTGTTCTTGGTTACCATTCACCCATGCAACTCGCATGAAGAAGGTCTCCACTGATAACAAACTTGATCCATATATTTTAACTTCAAGGATGCACTTAGAGTTACATATACCAGAGCATGTTAACTAGGTAAATTAAACCACATGGAAATGAAGAGGGAAAACATAACCACACATGAGACTGAGACAAAACAATTTGATTATGGATTTCACCTAATGTGTGCTACGTCTCTTGGCGTTGCTTAATAGTGGGTAGGCCTTCTTTCATTAAGTGGCATCACAAAAATAAAGTAGAAGCAGTATTACAAAAAATATACTTATACCTCCAATTTGGAAGATGGCCTAAAAATTTAGAGCTTAGCTAAAGAAATGAATGTCACCATTGAAATCTTGACGCAAAAACATGGAAAAATGACTATAAATTTGTCAAAGTATGGCAAAGTCACCTCAAGCCCTCTACGGAATCTTGAAGGAATGTTTTCTCATACCTTACTCAGGGATTTAGACCCTAGGCCTACTCCTATTTCCATTGGGGGTGGTTCCCCATTCATCATTGTGCTTCGATCCTCTGTGCTACCCGCCGTTGATTTCATGTGAAGTGTTTTTATATAAGTTGGAGGCGGAATTTACAAAGCACCATCCTCTTGTGCATTGGTTAGGGTGGAGAGGTTGAAGTGACGAGGTCAGAGGTTCCAACCCCATCGACTCCCCACCTGTGGAAATTATTTTAAAAATAAATATATCATTGGCACGAGACGGTTGGTAGTCGTTCTAACCACCATAACATTAATTACCCGTTGGCTATATACATATGATCATTGTTGCATTTTGTGTTATCTATCGTATGTATTGTTGTGAGACTTCCTGATTATTGTTTGATGGGCAGGGTCTGAAACATGTGGCCCCGATCCAACCACTATATACACATTATATAATATTCCATAGTTAATATGTGGAGCGGGGCTGGCAGACCACCGCCCCCATAATTATATTTTTTTGGTTTTTTAATAACCAACCAACCTTTTTTCAAATTTTCCAATTTTAGGGGTTCATAGAAACATTAACCATCCTACAATTTCTCCCATTCTCGGGAGACGAATTTCGTGCACTGGGTCCCGTGAATTTGTAGCCTCATTAAGCCTACCACTTATCCAACTTTGAATAGCTGTAACTTGACCCTGTAAGCTCAGATTTGAGTGTCATTTGCACTGTTGGAATCAGGGCGATGAGAACTACGATCTAGTTTTGGTTTTGATTCTATCTGATTACTTTGATTTTTGAGCTATTTTCAAGGCCACTTGTACTTTGGGATCCTCCTAGATCATACACACTTATTGCTACTCATGCAGACTTCCTATTACATATGCGTGCCTTCTTTTCCTCGTGTAGACTTCCTGTTACACATGTCAACTTCACGTTCCTCAAACAGAGTTCTTGCTACACATATGCACATCCTGTTCATCATGCAAACTTCATGCAACAAATGTGCACTTCTTGTTCCTCATGTAGACTTCCTATTACACATGCCTACTTCCTGTTCCTCCATGGAAGCTAGAGGAGATAGATAGAAGAGATGAATTCATCATTTTTTATCTTGATTGTCCTTTTCTTTCTTTCCTAGAATATGCTTATGAGATAATATGCAAATTGGTGGTTAAAGAAATATGTTGAGCTACCTTTATATAGTGATATATTGGGTCAAATGGGTGTGTATTTTTCCCTGGGCCAACTTGACTTGGAGTGAGACCAACTTGATGATTTCTTGAGGCAAATATTACAATTTCAAAATTCAAATTTTCTTATTTTAAAAGTTGCAATGGGAATTTGACTCAAAATAAATTTTCTTTAGACTCTAGAATTTAAAATATGTATTGTAATAATAAATATAAGTACATGAAGTTGCGAAATATACATTATGAAGACTGGCCATATTTACAAATTCAACACTCCCTCTTAACTATGCAAGTAATCATAATAATTGTCATAGATATTTTCAAGTTGAAAATTTTCTCTTAAGAAAACGTTATATTGAATCATCATCAACATCATCATGTACCATCAACATCTACTAGTGGGCATATCCAGGATGATACCAGGCCCATGGGAATGTCATCACCATATCAGGACTTACCCTCCAAAGTGATCGGTTCTCAATCCCATGGCATCTTCCTAGACTAAAAATGTTGAGATCACAACCAAGAAGAACTCACACACCCTTCTTGGTGAGCACTTTGGGCCAAGAGCTCACTCAATCCCACCCTAGTTAATGATTAGTTCTAGATGTTTAAAGGACCTTATTACACCCTTCCTCGGATTTTTATTAGGTTTAGTTCCTCACTCAAGTTTTCCCTTCTTGGTGATCAGACCCAGTTCCTAAAGGACATCACTACACCCTTCTCGTTGTGTGATTGGGTCCATCTACCTCACTACACCCATTCCTTGGTGTCTGATTGGGTCTCCTCCAAGAGACACTCACTCAACCGTCCTTATTGAGCACTCTAGGTTTCTCCCACCATTCTCCCTTCTGAGAGAATCTCCATCAATCCTGGTGTCATATCAACACTTCCTCTCAACGAGAGGGGTAATCTCAACAAGCCCTATCTTGTCTCTAAAGTACACAAAATTATACTTAGTTGATGTAATTGTCCAAACATTAGCTGTCTTCTCCTTGGTGGATATGTACTAAATTGTTATTTGTCTCCTATGAACCATGCCACAAATGTATTGGTACTCGATCTTAATATGATTTGACATATCATGGAACACGAAATTCTTTGAAATCTTTACATTGATTTGATTATCACACTATATAACCATCAGTTCCAACTCTTGGTTGAACAATATTACAAACAACTTATGAAGCCACACTGATTTTGTACATTCTTCATTTGATGCACATTATTCATCTTCTGCAGTGTTGAGTGCGACATATTTATTCTTCCTTCTCATCCAAGGTATCATAATGGAGCCCAAGTTGAAGCATACCCCCTAAGTCCTATTCCTATAATCAAAACTTCCTTCCAAGTCACCATCTGTATATCAATAAATATGTACATCCTTGTTTGCAACATATCTCAAACCATATTTCACAATACTACATAGATATATTAGAATTTGATTTGCTGCAATCCAATTTTCATGCATCCGTTCCACCTAGAACTGGCTCAACGTGTTAACAATAAAGAAAATGCCTAACCTAGTGTTAACCAAATACATAAACAACCCAATCAATCATCGCTACATCGATAGATCTACAAAATTGGATTTGGATCCTCTTAGCTTCTTAAATTTAGTCACCATGGGAGTAGCCATGCATTTATAATCCATCACACAAAATTTTGAAGGATCTCAATAACATAATTTTCTTGACTAAGGAATCCTTCGTTAGGTTTCTTCCATACTTAGAGTCCTAAGTAATAATTCATTAACCAAAGATCCTTGATATCAAATTCAAGGGTAAACTCCTTCTCATGTTGAATAATAAGAGGATCAACAACTTCTAGAAACATATCATCAACATAAAGTAATTAGATCATAAGTGTGTTCTTCACAAGCTTAAAATAAATGTTTGGATCCACATCACTCCTGGTAAATCCGAATCTCATCAAATAATTGTCAATATTAGCATACTAAGTTCTTGGAGATTATTTGAGTCCATACAGGGCATTTGTTAACTTGCAAACATGATATTCCTTTGCATGTACCTTAAAACTTTGACATCGCTCTATGTACACCTCTTCCTCAATCACACCAGTGAGGAAGGTATTATTTACGTCTATCTGATGTAAGTTACATCCCAATGAATTAGTAAACGAAATGATTGATCTAATGGAAGTGTACCTGGAAATTAGAGCAAAGGTATTATCATAATATTTTCCTTCTTTCTGGGAGAACCCTATAGCGATGGGCCACGCCTTGTATTTTTTAATACTTCCATTTGCAACGTGCTTGATCTTGTATATCCATTTAGAAGTCACCAAAGATTTACCTTCCTGTCTTGACACAATTTTCCAGACACCATTCTTCATGATCCATTGATATTATTCATTCATAACTTCCTTCCACACTTGTTGGTTAGTTTCTTCTTCATAAGTGGAAGGTTCTACATCAGTAAGGTTAGTCATGGGATTTTCATAGATAAAAAGCCTTTTAGGCCTCTTAAATTCTCTGGATATTCCATCAAGAGTTGTATGTCCTTCTCCTTCTTCCAATGTATATCAAATACATGCATTTGTTTCTCTAATATCTGGAACAACAATTGCTTCCACTATTCCATGAGGCCCTTTGGGCTTTAAATGACTCAAATGTTCATCCTCATGCCTTACATCATCATAGGAATCCATGGAAACTTCCTTGGACTTCCAATATGCCATTTTCTCATCAAAAGTGACATCTTGACTTATTAGAAAATTATATATTACAAAGAAATGGAACACATAAAATATTACATAAATATAAACACAAAAAACACAAAACAAGAGAGACACACATATACGTGGTTCACAGAATTGGGGCTACATCCACAGAGAAACAACCAGTCCTTCCTTTTATATTATCCAACAAAATGAAGAGATACAACCTACTCTAGATATTTTTTAATTCCCTCTTCACTCTCAATCTACTCTCTCTTCCTCGCTCAAAATACACATCTACATAGCCGCAATACAATTCCCTCATATATAGTGAGGTTTTTCCTTCTAGGGCAAAAAACCCTAAATTAAACATAACTTCTACAATCATATTTGCACCTAATCAATGGTCCATATTGACTATGAACCCCCTGGACCCCCCTTGTAGCGCAAATAACGGGTGGCATTGCCGCCTCATTACGAACTGGGGTCCAATGTGGTGATACCTTTGAATAAAGAAGATAATCAGGCTCCACACATAACATGGCTAACGTCAATCTACCACTACTCTAGAATTTAGACTCTATAGGACTTTTATGATTCATTGTAACTAGAAAATATACCTTTCTTTCCTTAAAGTTCTAGCTTGTTCCTCTTATCCTTAGGAACATGGATCTAAAGAAGCGAACCAAATATTCTTATGTGCCCAACCTCTGACTTTCTTCTATAGAATGCTTCTTCAGGAGTCTTAACATCCAGGATTCGATTAGGAATCCTATTTTGAATATATACAATCATCATAGATGCTTCTCCCCACAAGAACATCATTAGATCCTAATAATGCATCATGGCCTTCAAAAATGATTCAATGGAACTATTTTTTCATTCTTCTACGCCATTCTATTATGGATTATAGGGATCAATCAGTTCCCTCTTAATCCCATCTTTCTTATAGAAAGAAATAAGTTCTTTCAAGGTGTATTCTCCTCCATTGGCAAATCTCAAAATATTGATATTTTTACTTGTTAATTTATCCACTTCAACTTTGAATTCCCGAAACCTTGTGAAGGATTCATGATTATGCTTCATAATATAAATCCATGTCTTATGAGTGAAGTCATCAATAAATTTCACATAGTACAATAAAACTCCAAGCAATATTACAAGTATCAAGCCACATACATAAGAATGTATAAAATCCAAAAGTTCTTTAAATCTATTGTTAGTGCCTGGAAACTATTTCTTGATATCCTTCCTAAGAGCACAACCTTTACAGGTACCTTCATGATCTATCTCTAATTTAGGAATTCCTAAAACTATTTGATTTAATTCAGGTAATGCTCTATAATGAAGGTGCACATATCTTCTATGTCATAGCTCACTTGGATTAATTTCATCATGTACCAAGGCTTAAAAGGGTTGAATCACGAGCCTATAGATACTTCCTTCATTAATCCCAATAACACTAGCATTGTCTATACTACAACCCTTAGACTGGATACAAGTACATTCCCATCTAAAAAATCTACTCTATCTCCTTTATCTTTTAAACATGAAATAGAGACTATATCATTTTTCAAACTTGGTAAATATAAAACATTGCTAAGATACAAAGTGTTACCAAATTCTAGCTCTATGGAATCCTTTCCAGATCCTTTAATTGCATATATGTGGTTGCTTCCAAGCTCTACCCTTTGGGACAACCTCCTTTTTATCATGCTAGAGATATTTCCATGATCTTTGGGCATATGTCATTCGTCATTGTCACATCACGGAGTTTATTCTTCAAACTCATGGCTTGACTAACATTCTTGATAGTGAATAGATTGATTAGGGCATCATACATGTTATTGGAAATATCAAGGTTGGAAATGTATATAAATTGCACAATTTATGGATTCAAAATAAAATTGATATAAATTGTACAATTTATGGATTCAAAGCTAAAATTATTTTTTATTTAAAATTGATTTAAAAACTAAAACCAACATAGATATATATAACTCCAGATCTACCATGGGCATAGATGGATCAAATCTCTCAAGATACAAATTTATTTTTGAGTGTAAAACTTTAGAAAACCTTTTCACCTAGATATATTTGATTCATTCAACTAGATCTAGAGTTAGATGGATCTATGTCGGTTATTAAAAAAAAAACTACCAAGGGTGAGAGATCAAAGCTCTCAAGATCCAAATCACGTTTTGAGTACAAAACTTAAGGAAAGGTTTGCATGGTGAGAAATTTGATTTCTCTAGGCTCTTGGTATGGAAGCAATTTTAGCACAAATATTTTTTTATTTCTATAGGAGTAAAATGGTAAATGTGTAGATTTATTAATGCTTCTACCCACCAAAATTTATGCAAATTTGGACGAATGCTTATTTTAAAACCACACATAATCACCTTCTAGTCAAAGCCCCATCATAGCCCATAACAACTTTAACTTGTGTATGTCATATTATTTTTTAATTAAAGTTTTAAATTTGTTTTCTTGTCTAATTAAAGGATTTACAGTATTCAATTCAATATTTTGAAATAACTATATTAACAAAATAAATATGTTTTTAAACTATTATATTTATATTGAATGTGTATCATCAGTGGACCTAATGGTTAAGAGCATGTGCTTTTTCATAAGTGGTAACATGTTAAAATGAAAAAAAGGCATCCTTCTCCCAGAAAAAAAGTAAGTATCATACACCAATTTGGTGTTTGACTTTATTATTAGCTTTAAAATTAAATTATTATTATTATTATTATTATTATTATATTTAACTTCTTTATATTATTTTTATTATTTAATTATATCCAATTTTTATAAATTATATAAATTTTATTCTAAAATTTGGAATCAAATTGTTGTGTTAAAATAAAAATCCCTACCTTACAAATAACAATCCTATATCCCAATTTTTTTATCTAATTCAAATATAACTTTAAAATTAAATTATTATTATAATAATATTTATTATAAAATATAAATTCACTATCTACTGCATTTAAGATTATAGACATTTTAATTAGAACATTTCTTATGAGAATCATTCCCTTTAAATCTCTTATTGTAAGTGCAACATGGTATAACACATGGTATAAAGAATTTGTTTTTGCATTTGACTAAGTATTAGTTTGTCTTTGACCAAACATTTATGGCACTTATTCATAGTTTAACATTAGGAATTCAAGTTTTGTTATTTTTTATTAATATTTAATTTATTTATCTGTAAGGTGATTGGTTGAGGTCTTATTATTGGTTGTTTAGTGACTTCCATTTCCATTAGTTACAATTTTTTTGCTTTTAGTTTTATTCTATTATTTCTATTTTCATGAAATATAATTTTTTTACAATATTTTCAATTTAAAATGAGTTAAAATGACTTTTTTCTATTAGTTATTTTTATATTTTCGTTTTATTATTTTTTTATTTCAAATTTATTTTTATTGTTTTGCCTTTTTTGTTGTTTCCATTTCCTTAAATTATAGTTTTTTCTCCATATTTTATGGAAAAATTTAAAGAGGAAAAAATATTTTGAAAACATTTTCCATTAATTTTTTAGTTTTTTTGTCTTTTTCTTTTGGCTTTTTTTTTCTAATCATAGTTTTTTTGTTTCTTTTTAATTTTTAATTTGACTTTATATTTTTCCCTTCACTTTTTTGTAATTTTAGAAGTAACAATTATACAATAAAAGTTCCATTTCAATGAATATAATTAAATTAGTAAAAATAATTATAAAAACAAGAAATTAATAAAATTTAAACAAAATTTGAATGTAATTTTCTCCATTGTCTTATATATACACATCTCATCCTTCATTCTACTTCAATTCAAATCTTAAAGACTTCTTGGAATAATTGTGTGCACTCAAATATTATAGATTGGGGAAATGACAACTTGTGAAGTTGAAATTGGAAATCTTTGTAAGCTTATTTATTTATTCAAGATTGTTAATTTTTCTATATTTCAATTAATCATTCTTTTCTTATTAGTTGCAGAACCCTCGACTCTAACAATAGATAAAACTTTTTCACACTCGTGACTATCCCCCAGGTGTAGTAATATCCCATGCAGTGACAAAAGCAATTGTGTCCAACCACTATTGTTGCCTAAATCTCATTAATAGGTGAAATGTTTGTAAACGTATTGTAGAAATTGAGTCGTTATTACTCATAAACGTTGTCATTTAAATAATGGATGGGGGAGTAACTTTGTTTTCAAAATAATTTTAGATGGAATAAATGAAGTATCTAAGCGGTTCAGAGATGATTTGGATGAGAACGTCTCTTCTTATTTGTCATCGATTTTAGTTAATAGTAATTATTCATTTTATATGGTTATGAGTTTTATTTTCAATTTCACAGCAAGGATGGAATAATTTAATCAAAGCATTTGGATGAGAACATCTCTTCTTGTTTGTCATCGGTTTTAGTCAATAGTAATTATTTATTTTATATGGTTATGAGTTTTATTTTCAATTTCACAGCAAGAATGGAATAATTTAGTCAAAGCATGTATTTAAAAACCATGAAAGCTTAATATTTGATTGGTGTTATGGTCTCTGTCTAAGAAGAACAAAGTTGTTTGTTAGCTAACTCTATTCTTTTAATCTCTTTTTGATGTAGTCAACAAAATTTTATGTAAATTATAGTTTTCAACGTATTTTTTTATAAAAGAGAGGATGGAATTTTAGTTGCCCTTTTCAACTAGATTTCAACAAATTGATAGATTATTGGTTTGCAACATTTTCTCAAAATAGTAAGATTTATGATTTTCTAGAAAATGTTTTAAATTTTTTTTAAAGTAGTTTTTGTTCATGAACATTGATTAGATTTTTACAATAATAATATTGAAGGAGATACAAATTTCAATATTGGTATTACCTTGATTTTCTATTTTGCAGTCTAAGTCTAGCAATATATAGAAGTTTTACTTCGAAATTGGTATTATCCTAATGGTTTATTTCTTATTGTAAGTCTAGCAATCTACAAAAAAATTAAACATGTTTTTCAAATATTTAGAGTTGTAAAATATCTAATTTAAATATCTAATTTTTTAGATATTATCCTTTCACCATGTTAATAGTGAAACAACACAAACTTCAAGTTGGTATTACCTTTTTTACATATTAGAATTTTGTAACACTACTAAACTTTAACTGCCACGGTAAAATCAAAATATTTTTATGTGTTATTATATTACCGGTACCATAGCCATCTGGCACCTATTAATTATGCACTTGATGGATGCCTGACATAGCAGGACTGGTCATTTAAGTTTGGCTCGGGTTACAAACCCACTCACCGATGATTGTCATCGTTAAACATTTTCAGGTTAATGAAGTTATGGGCTTGTGATAATAGTTGCCTGAAGTTTCTTGACGTAACTTATGTTGATATTTTGGGTTGATGGCGAGCTTTTCTGCCTTAATTGCTTCACTTTCCTTGTTGACGTGGCGCGGCAGGCATCACCTCGAAGCTGGCGATCTCGGGAGACTATACCATCGTTCAGTTCTGCATGGCATTCATTTTTGTCTTCCACCCGCTCTCGCACTCGGCCTTCTCATTTTGGCTTCCCTGAGCAAACAATGCTCTCTGCAACCAGGGGTGTCTGGCGAGGGTTATCGGGCAGAGACTTGTCTGCCCTACTTGCGTTTCAACCAGGTATACAATACAACTAACTTGACTGTGTTTTATTTTGTAGGCTTGCCATATATTTGTTGTTGTTCTTTAGTCTTCCACAGCTGAATTTATACTCATCACACTGTGAACTATTTTAATTTGCAGGTTACGTTTTATATGATGGCGACCTAAGGTTGCCAACCTAGTGATTCGCTCAGATATTTGGCCTGAACACTGTATACCGGGTAAGAGCTCCGAGTTAAGGGCCTTTGTGTGATGCAGTGTAATCCATGAGGTGCTCGAGGGTTTCATTCCAGACCTGGAATGTGAAGCCCTCCTCGGCAGCCGTTGTTTTTTCTTAACTTTTGATATGGGGTTTTATTGTAATTCAGTTTCTCAAAGGGAACCGAGGGCTCCTCGTGGCTTAGACTTAAGACCACGTTGGGGAATTTCCCTTTGGTGTACCTTGACCTATATATGTAAAAAGTTGTTACGATTCTGGGTATTCCAACAGTTATCTTTATGCACATTATGAGATAGACCTATAGTTTGTAAGCCATCTTTTGTTGTTCGAATTAATGTATCATAGATGCACAGTTTTATAGTCACTGTATATTTTTTCGTCATGCATGTTTGTTATATGCTTATCTAAATCGTATTTTTAGATGCAATTCTATACTACGTAATCGCCTTGACACGATGGATTATATGCGACTTACGTCTCCCCTTGATTGTAAAATCATTATTGGAATTTTAAAGTCAATATGCTCTTTTTACATGATTTTTGCCGAAGCAATTATTTTATTTACTGGTTATTTCTCTAGGGCTTAGCAGGTCGCCCACGGTCATGACCATTCCTATACTTGGTCTCCTTTTAATCGCTTGCTACTCGCGGTGCTGCTCTGACATAATTATTATAGTATGTCTCTCTGGTTAGTTCAATCTCTCAACATAGGAGTTAAAGACTCCCCCTTCCAAACCTATTAATTGTTATGATTATTTTGGTTACGAGTCCAACTGTCCACAGGTTTATCTTTTTGAGGATACGCTGACTGATACGACTCCTCAGTCGAGTTATGCGTTCGTCATTATTTTATTTAATCATGTATTTGCATTATGGGGGTTTTCTTTTATCTAATAATTCCTACCAAAGGTCTGAGGCGACGCTCTGGTCTGCCGAGTTAATTACTAAGTGGATGAAGAGTTAATTACTGAAACCCTCTCTGCTTTGAATGTATAATAATTCCCCTTGGCTCATATTCTTCCTTACCATTGTTACTGTTGGACCTCTCGGGTCATTGTAATTTTTTTTTTTAACAAGATGCGATGCATCGTGGTCAGGTCTCTGTCATACAGACTTCTGTAATTCTATTAAACCCTTCTATAGCCTAGGGTTTGGTCGTACTTCTTCTTTGTGACACGGTGATGTTGTGGCTTACAGGTACCTGAAATCGATTCGGTTATACGTATTATTATTAGGCCAAGTCACAGTCCAATAGGACTCTATGACCCACACATGTTTTGTTTGTTCTTATCTGGTATGTTTCTTTTTTTGTTGTATGTATATAATTACTTGCAGATATACAAGAATTTCTTTATCCATAGTTACATACAAATGTACAGGAATTCTACATATATAATTACAGACAGATATACAATAATTCTTTTATCTCCTACTGAAAAATTGGAGAATACAGTGATATTTGTTTTTCGATACTTATATGTATAAACACGAACTTCTTGGTTTTCTTACTCTTTTCCTAGAAAGAAGAATACTCTTATTCTCGTTGTTTTGTAGCTATATTCAGAATTTTGTCTTCTGTACTGTAGTTCCAGAATTTAATCATCACACAGGAATTATGTTTTTATTTATTTCTTTTATGTTTAACATAAACACATCCAGGTTTAGCCTTTTATCAATATCTGAAAATAATGACTTCCAGGAGAGGCCACTTACCTGTTTCCTGTCAAGAGCAAATTTTACACTTTACAAGATTGTACCTGTTACTGTCTGACTGTATCCGCCCAACCATGAGATACGTCCTGCTCGACGACATCTCCCCCAAGCTCCCTTGCCAGGTCAATAACCTCTACAAGTTTACTTCGTACTGAGTGCTTACGATTTGGTCCTTACGAGACTTCGCAACCTCTTCCCCTTTTTTTCCCCTTACTGCCCATTTTTCCTCCCCCTACCTCCTTTTCTCGAGGTGTTTTCAGTTGGGGAGGGCAGTTAGGGTTGTTTTCCAGCAACCGCCTAATTGCCCAACTTCCCTCCTCGGAAGTTGTCAGTCTCCCTTTTCTTTTCAAAAAAAAGAAGAAAAACTTGAAGACATGTTTCCATGGTCATTCATTAAATAAAATATCATTTGTTAATTCAGATAATCCTCATTCTTGGTTTGCAGTTAAATACAGTAAAACAATTAATTACAACGGAATATTTACTTGTCCGGGGTATTACATGTCCCCCTCCAGAGATTGGACATTGTCTCGATGTCCTTTCGTCATGAATAATTCCGGGTAAGCTTTTCTTACAAGCTCTTCATCTTCCCAAGTGGCCTCGTAAGGCCCAAAGTGCTGCCACTGCACTTTAATTTGGGTAATAACTTGCTTCCGTAGCTATACTTCTCTCCGGTTCGACTTGCATCAACAATATTCCAATTAGTTTCTTTAAATT
This sequence comes from Pinus taeda, assembly GCA_000404065.3. Lineage (NCBI taxonomy): Eukaryota > Viridiplantae > Streptophyta > Pinopsida > Pinales > Pinaceae > Pinus > Pinus taeda. The sequence goes on along the minus strand of APFE031235206.1, from coordinate 61,494 downwards.
ATAACTTTGAGTTAGGTCTATCTATATTAGTCTTTACCTGTATATCCTGCCATCCGATCACATGTTTAGGATCATAAACGTATTTTTTTAATACCGAAACATGGAAGACATTATGGACCCGAATGTGGCTTGCCAGGGCAAGCCGGTAAGCTACTGGTCCAATTCTTGCCAAGATCTAGAATGGTCCATAATATCGGGGTGCCAACTTGGCACAGCCGCTCCACTACAATATACTTTTCCTGACTTGGATCCTCACATAAACATGGTCACCGACTTGATATTCTTTGAACCTCCTCTTCCGATCAGCGAAGCTCTTTTGTCTATCCTGTGCAGCTTTTAAATTAGCGCGTACCCTTTTGACCATATCTTCCATTTCCTTGAGCACCTCTAGTCCTAATCTCAATTTGTCCTCAAGTCCACCCCAGCTTGAGGGTGTCCGACATTTCCGGCCGTACAGAACCTCAAAGGGACTCATCTGCAATGTAGTGTGGTATCCATTATTGTATGCAAATTCTACCAAGTGTAAATACTCCTCCCACTGTGTTGGTTTCTGCATTACATAGGCTCTTAACATGTCTTCAAGGACCTGGTTCACTCGCTCTGTTTGACTATCGGTCTGGGGGTGGTAAGCTGTACTGAAATGCAGTTGTGTCCTCAATTAGGCAAATAATGTCTTCCAGAAAGCTGATGTGAATTTCACGTCACGATCAGAGATTATTATCTTTGGAAGTCCATGTATTTTGAACACATTCTGCATGAAAATGTGGGCAATTTGTACAGCTCTGAATGTGGATTGCACGGGTATGAAATGTGCTGCTTTACTCAACTTTTATACCACCACCATAATAGAATCATTTCTTTTCTTTGTCCGAGGTAACCCTATTATGAAATCCATAGAAATGGTTTCCCATTTCCATTCTGGAATGGGTAGGGGTTGTAATAATCCCGCTGGGTGCTGATGCTCTGCCTTAATTTGCTGACATTCTAAACACCGAGCTAGATATTCAACTAAATCCTTTTTCATCCCTGGCCAATAATACTCTTTCCGAAGCGCAGTGATCATATTTTGATAACCAGGGTGTCCTGCATAGTGGCTGATGTGAAATTCATCTAAAATCGGATTTTTAAGACTGTTTTGACCGGGTACATACAATCTCTTTTTATAATACAACATTCCATCTTCATACACTTCATATTCTTGCTGATTTCCCTCATTGATAGATTGTTGTATTTGCTGATATTCAGCATCTTGTTCTGCTATATTTCTTATCATTTTCTTTAAGGGATTTTCCATTCACTAGAAGAGAGTTCGTACACACATTGTACCTTCCAACTTAAGGTGTCAGCCACCCGATTTTCCTTCGCCTTCAAGTGTTTAATATCAAAGTCAAACCCGGTTAGAAAATCTGCCCAGCGTGCCTGTCTCACATTTAGAATGGGCTGGCTGAAATAACTGGTCAAATTGTGATGGTCTGTTAGTAATAAAAATTTCCTCCCCAAGAGATAATGTCGCCACATCTTTAGTGCGTGTATGACAGCTGCTAATTCTAGGTCATAAGAAGAATACTTTTGCTCGTGCTCCCTTAGCTTCCTTGATTCGTACGCAATCACTTTTCCTTCTTGCATTAATACACCCCCCACTCCCTCCTTGCTTGCATCAGTGCACACCACATAGTCCTTATTAGGATCAACTATACTCAGAATGGGTGCTGTGGTGAGCAGATTCTTAAGCTGCTCAAATCTTTGTTGACATTTTGAGGTCGATTTGAATGCCCTTCCCTTTTTTTTGTAAGGAGGTGATGGGGTATGCTACTCTAGAAAAACCTTCAACGAACTGTCTATAATAACCAGCTAATCCCATAAAGGACCTGATATCTGCTACGTCCTTTGGTACAGGCCATTCCATTATGGTCCTGATTTTTTCTGGGTCCACTGCAATCCCCTCTTTGGTGATTATATGGCCTAAGTATTGTATTTCCTCTTTGAAGAAATCACACTTACTAAATTTAGCATACAGATGATGCTCTCGGAGAGTTTGTAGTACTTGTCTGAGATGTTCCTGGTGCTCTTCCCTAGAGCGAGAATATATCAATATGTCATCGATGAATATCAACACAAACTTGTCCAAAAATTGGTGAAACACGTTGTTCATTAAACACATGAAAGTGGCAGGGGCATTGGTCAAACCAAAAGGCAACACCACAAACTCATAGTGCCCATACCTTGTTCTGAAAGTTGTTTTAGCAATGTCTTCCTCTTTGATTCTAATCTGGTGGTAACCCGAGCGCAAGTCAATTTTGGAGAACACTGTGGCATCCTTCACCTGATCAAAAAGCTCATCGATCTGAGGTAGAGGATATTTATTTTTGATTGTCAACTTGTTCAGTTGACGGTAATCTATACACATTCGAAGAGTTGCGTGCTTTTTCTTGACAAATAACATTGGGGCTCCCCATGGAGATACACTGGGGCGAATATAATGCTTGTCTAGCAGTTCTTGTAGCTACATTTTTAATTATGTTAGCTCAGGCACGCTCATTCTATATGGTGCTCGTGATACTGGTGCTTCCCCTTGTATTAATTCAATGGTAAAGTCTTTGTCCCTTTTAGGTGGTAATCCGAGAATTTCTTCCGGAAATACATCTGCGAATTCCTGAATAACAGGGATGCTATCCAGCATGGCTATTTTATCCTTGGAATCAGCATATCCTACCTGTATGGCATAAATTTGACATCCCTTCTTCAGACATTTCGCCAACTAGGATGTTGTTATTGGCCGAACCTGCACTGGTCGTTTATTTCCTTGCAATTCCTGTCTTTCACCAAGTTCATTTTTATAAAAAATGGTTTTTGTCTTGCAGTTCACTAATGACCAATGTTTTTCTAACCAGTCCATACCGATTAGAACATTGTATGAGCCAAGATGAAGTACGTTTAAATCTGTTATTACTGGTTGCCCTACTATTATTAAAGGACAATTATTAATTTTTGCCAGCACTCGTCTCTTGGCCCCGGTGGCTAGTTGTACCAGCCATGGATTCTTGAATTTAACCGTTTGCAATTTACAACACTCCACTACTTTTTGACTAATATAACTTAAGGTGGTTCTCGGGTCTATTAGAACAGTTATGGAGAGGTTTCATATTTTACCTTCGAATTCCACCATGGTTGGCTGGTACTCCGCCTGACGATCGTCCAGGGCTGCATTGATCCTTGGCATGCTACGTCCCACATCACCAACTGTTGATGCTTCATGGATTTGGGAAACCTCTTCGGTTCCCTTTCGCTGTCGGCAGTTTTTGATGTAATGGGGTCCACCGCAGCCCCAACACTGCACTGGGGGTCTGACTTCCCCTTCACCATCCAATCTGGTAGACTGTTCACCCATTCTTGATTCACCGATTGGCTTGGTTTTAAATGAGCCCCGCTATATGGTTTTGTTATTCTGTCCCTTGCTAATTCCTTTTCCTCCGCTGCTGCGATTTCCTTTACTGTTCCCAGCTGTCTTGTTAGTTCTTTTATCATTCCATCTTTTATTCGAAACTTCTCCTTTCTGCTTATTTTGCTGGTAGCAAATCCTAGCTTTACAGATCGCTTCGTCCATTGTTCTAGGATTGTCAAATTCAATCCTTTCCCGTATGTACAAGGGAAAAATACTAATAAATCTTTGTACCTTAGCTTTTTCTTCTTTAATGTAAGGCACATAACGAAGCAGGGAAGTGAAACGGGTGATGAATGCGTCCATAGTCTGTTGTCCTAACCTTAAATCGTGGAATTCTCTTGCCTTTTCGTCGTAAAAATGCTTGGTCAGGTATCTTTCTTTAAAATACTTCTAAAATTTCTCCCAAGTTATGGTCTGTTTGCTCACTCCTTTAACGATCTTAACTTCTTCCCGCCACAAGGTTGCTTTTCCCTGTAGCTGAAAAATGGCCAAACATGCCCTCAGGTTAAGATCATATTCATACTACTGAAAATATTTTTTCATGTTTATTAACCATGCTTCTGTTGCTTCTTCCTGTTCTCCATCAAAGTGTGGGGGTTTAATCTTACGAAATTCTCCCTGCAACTCTACCCGTTTCCGTTTTGAAGTTTGTTGTTCAGACACATTATCAGATCGTTCTTCCCTCTCCTCTATCCTTTCAGGTTCTGAATGATGGTTTTGTTCCTCTGTCAACCTCTATTGTTCTATACTAGGATTGGCTGGTGGCAGGTTCTTCCTGTCAGATAGACTCTTTAAACTCCTTTCTTGTTCCATTGTTAGACGTGCATTATCTTCCCGTAGTCGGGCCATTTCATTCTTTAGTTCCTGTACAGTCTCTAATATTGCAAGATTCATGCTACGTGTTTCTTCACCGAGTTGTACCCATAATTCTGGGTTATCCCCAGGGCCAGTTCTTTGCATACTTACTGACTTGTAGTTTCTTTACTGATTCTTTTGACTTTGCCTAAAATGGAACCAGAGGAGTAATTAGCAGTATTAACTGTTTCATTGCACATAGCTAAATTGTGACTACAACAACGGGAATAAAAGAGAATATATTTATATATTTTTCTTTTTGTGTTTGTGGTATTTATTATCACTTATATAGGATTATTCCAGAGGTCTCAGTATGGAAACCTTCGCTCTAATACCGATTTGTAACACTCCTAAACTTTAACTGCCACGGTAAAATCAATTTTTTTTATGTGTTATTATATTACTGGTACCATAGCCATCTCGCACCTATTAATTATGCACTTGATGGATGCCTGACATAACAGGACTGGTCATTTAAGTTTGGCTCGGGTTACAAACCCGCTCATCGATGATTTTCATCGTTTAACATTTTCCGGTTAATGAATTTATGGGCTTGTGATAATAGTTGCCTGAAGTTTCTTGCCGTAACTTATGTTGATATTTTGGGTTGATGGCGTGCTTTTCTGCCTTAATTGCTCCACTGTCCTTGTTGACGTGGCGCGGCAGGCATCACCTCAAAGCTGGAGATCTTAGGAGACTATACCATTGTTTAGTTCTGCATGGCATTCATTTTTGTCTTCCACCACCTCTCGCGCTCGACCTTCTCATTTTGGCTTCCCCTGAGCAAACACTGCTCTCTGCAACCAGGGGTGTCCGGCGAGGGTTATCGAGCGGAGACTTGTCTGGCCTACTTGCGTTTCAACCAGGTATACAATACAACTAACTCGACTGCGTTTTATTTTGTAGGCTTGCCATATGTTTGTTGTTGTTCTTTAGTCTTCCACAACTGAATTTATACTCATTGCACTATGAACTATTTTAATTTGCAGGTTACGTTTTATATGATGGCGACCTGGGGTTGCCAACCTGGTGATTCGCTCAGATATTCGGCCTGAAAACTGTATACCGGGTAAGAGCACCGAGTTAAGGGCTTTTGTGTGATGAAGTGTAATCCATGAGGCGCTAGAGGGTTTCATTCCAGACCTAGAATGTGAAGCCCTCCTCGGCGGCCATTGTTTTTTCTTAACTTTTGATATGGGTTTCTATTGTAATTCAGTTTCTCAAAGGGAACCGAGGGCTCCTCGTTGCTTAGACTTAAGACCACGTTGGGGCATTTCCCTTTGGTGTACCTGGACCTATATATGTATAAAGTTGTTACGATTCTGGGTATTCCAAAAATTATCTTTATGCACATTATGAGATAGACCTACAGTTTGTAAGCCATCTTCTATGGTTCGAATTAATGTATCATAGATGCACAGTTTTATACTCACTGTATATTTTACTGTCATGCACGTTTCTTCTATGCTTATCTAAATCGTATTTTTAGATGCAATTCTATACTCTGTAATCACCTTGACAAGATGGATTACATGCGACTTACGTTTCCCCTTGATTGTAAAATCATTATTGTAATTTTAAAGTCAATATGCTCTTTTTACATGATTTTTGTCGACGCAATTATTTTATTTACTGGTTATTTCTCTAGGGCTTAGCAGGTCGCCCATGGTCATGACCATTCCTGTACTTGGTCTCCTTTTAATCACTTGCTACTCGCGGTGCTGCTCTGACATAATTATTATAGTAAGTCTCTCTGGTTAGTTCAATCTCTCAACATAGGAGTTAAAGACTCCCCCTTCTGAACCTATTAATTTTTATGATTCTTTTGGTTATGAGTCCAACTGTCCACGGGTTTATCTTTCTGAGGATACGCTGACTGATACGACTCCTCAGTCGAGTTATGGGTTTGGCATTATTGTATTTAATCATGTATTTGCATTATGGGGGTTTTCTTTTATCTAATAATTCCTACCAAAGGTCTGAGGCGACGCTCTGGTCCTTCGGGTTAATTACTAAGTGGATGAAGAGTTAATTACTAAAACCCTCTTTGCTTTGAATGGATAATAATTCCCCTTGGATCACATTCTTCCTTACCATTGTTACTGTTCGACCTCTCGGGTCGTTGTAATTTGTGTTTTTTAACAAGATGCGACCCATCGTGGTTAGGTCTCTGTCATACAGACTTCTGTAATTCTATTAAACCCTTCTATAGCCTAGGGTTTGGCCGTACTTCTTCTTTGTGACACGGTGATGTTGTGGCTTACAGGTACCTAAAATCGATTTGGTTATGCGTATTATTATTAGGCCAGGTCACAGTCTAATAGGACTCTATGACCCACCCATGTTTTGTTTATTCTTATCTGGTATGTTTCTTTTTTTGTTGTATGTATATAATTACTTGCAGATATACAATAATTTCTTTATCCATAGTTAAATATAAATGTACAGGAATTCTATATATATAATTATAGACAGATATACAGAAATTATTTTATCTCCTACTGAAAAACTGGAGAATACAATGATATTTGTTTTCCGGTACTTATATGTATAAACACGAACTTCTTGGTTTTCTTACTCTTTTCCCAGAAAAGAAGAATACTCTTATTCTCTTTGTTTTGAAGCTATATTCAGAATTTTGTCTTCTGTACTGTAGTTCCGGAATTTAATCATCACACAGGAATTATGTTTTTATTTATTTCTTTTATGTTTAACATAAACACATCCAGGTTTAGCCTTTTATCAATATCTGAAAAATAATGACTTCCAGGAGAGGCCACTTACATGTTTCCTGTCAGGAGCAACTTTTACACTTTACAAGATTGTACCTGTTACTGTCTAATTGTTATCCACCCAACCATGAGATACATCTTGCTCAACAACATCTCCCCCCAAGCTCCCTTGCCAGGTCAATAACCTCTACAAGTTTACTTCGTACTGAGTGCTTACGATCTGGTCCTTACCATACTTCGCAACCTCTTCCCCTTCTGTTCCCCTTCCTGCCCATTTTTCCTCCCCCTACCTCCTTTTCTCGAGGTGTTTTCAGTTGGGAAGGGCAGTTAGGGTTGTTTTCCAGCAACCACCTAATTGCCCAACTTCCCTCCTCGGAAGTTGTCATTCTCCCTTTTCTTTTCAAAAAAGAAAAGAAAAACTTGAAGACATGTTTCCATGGTCATTCATTAAATAAAATATCATTTGTTAATTCAAGTAATACTCATTCTTGGTTTGCAGTTAAATACAGTAAAACAATTAATTACAATAGAATATTTACTTGTCTGAGGTATTACAAATTTTACTATAATAACAATGAAACAACACAAACTTGAAATTGGTATTATCTTAATTTTTTATTTTGTTTTGAAAGTCTTACATATTTGAGAATGCATGTTTGTGCAATGTCCAACATATAAGTGGATTAGTTTTTGTACATGATTGGTTATTAGCTTTATACCATAAAGTTTTACATATTTGAAAATGCATGATTGTGCACTATCTCCACATTAATGGATTAGTTTGTTTGCATGAGTCTGGATTAGATTTTTACCATAATAATACTAAAATCATAGTAGCTTATTTTAATATTTGAAATAAAATTCTAAATAGATAAAAATTCGAATAATGGAAAATTATTATACAACATATATTTTATAATTTTTTTTTCATTAATATTATTGTTTAACTTATTTTTGGTTTTCTACACTTTCTCAAAACAATGAGGTTTATAATTTCCTCGACTATATTTTGAAACTTCTTTACAAAATGTTTGGATTTCAAATCTTACAATGGAAAGTAATTTTCAAATATCTTTTACAAAATATGTAAGTGAAAAGACACATTTTGTCTTTTAAATCTAATAGCTTAAACACATTTAAATACATTTTTATATTTTTTGTTAGAGTTGTAATATTTAGTTTTTATACACCTTTTTCGGCAAGGAAAAATGGTAATTTATTGAAAAATAAAATTACATGTTGTATATGCTCTAGAGTGTTCAACTATACAAGTGAAGTTGGTGCACAAAATAATTAGCAACATAAAGCAATAACCTAGAACAGTGAAAAAAAACACCATTGGAACCAAGTAAAAATACTCAGTTACCCCTTCCTGCTTTTCTTCTTTTCCACCTTCCTCCAACCTCTTAAAATAAGAGTGGTGTAGAAAACTGTACTCACATTTTTTTTTAATTAGTACATTAACCATGAATTATTGTAATATGGACCAGAATATATCGTACATTAACCTTAGATAAACCAGACTCTTTTATATATTAGACTTATACACAATATTAAACTTATACAATCTGGACTCCTTCACATATTAAACTTATACGAAGTATTAATGATATGGCAATGCTGGTATGATGACTGATTAAGGGTTAAGTTTGAAGTGGTTGTGGTTCTGCTTGGCCTCCTTGCTGGAGCTCCACATAGACTGCCATATTGTACCTACAATAAATTATCTCGAGCATTTTTCCCTCAGGCAAGTCCCTCCTCATCAAGGCAGGAGCACCCTGAGGATTTCTCTAGCCATATCTGTACCTCTCCATGCTGGTCATTTGGTGCAGTGTTAATGCACTTAATTATAGTCTCTCATAAGGGTCTCGAGTTTTTTGACCTGACTTTCCATCGGTCGTTGGATCTGTTAAGTTCTACGGCCTCGATCCTTCAAGTTTAACTAGGAGGTACAATGTCTTTATGAGCGTTGAGGGAGGTTCATTTGTTCCTCATTCAACTCAGCTCTTAGCTCTTCTACGGTGACCTGATGCATTGCTCCAGCATGCTTTTGTCCGAAAAATCTAGGTTCTTTGCGATTCTTGTTACGGTGACCTCAATATTTCTCCATTATGATTCCTCTATGGCTGTTAGATGCACTGTGGTGGTTTGCGAGGGTGCCTCATGGGTTTCTGGGTTACACTAGAATGGGTGTTATGTCTTCGGCATGGGTTCTAAAACCACGGTAGAGCGGGTCGATTCTGCCACAGAAAAAGGTAAGCAATGATTCATTTTCGAGTAGTGACATTTAAACTCTTTCTCCTTTTTTGTTTTTGTAGAGGTTTCTAGATATTTTTTCAGGTTCAATTGCCACTTCGAGAGATGTCTAGCTCCCTCTCAGGTACACCACCTTGCCATTATAGTTTTCACATAGTAGTCTAGACTTTGCATGATTTTAAGTAAGCCCACTATTGATCGCTCTAAACCCTCCTTCATCATGCAACTTGTGGGATGCAGCCTTCTTATTAAACCATGCTTTGTTCTTCATTTTTGAAGGTGGGTCTTGGATTCTAACTTGACTTGTGCCTTGAGATCCTCGAGCCAATATTTCCATGATAGAAATTTCAAGGAATGTTGTTAGTTAGAGTTTAAGGTTACAAATGAAAACTAGGTTTTTTGATAAAGAATGTATTAAATTATTTTTGGGACTGTCAGTCTTAGAAATGCCAACACTATTTTGGAACTGGTTCAATATTTTTTTATGTTACTTCTGTGGAGATCAACCAGACATTTCGTGGTATGAATTATATATATTTATCTATATTTATACTGATGTATGGATTCCGTTGCCATAAATCGACTTCGGATAACTTGGTTTATGAATTATAGTCTTATTTCGTATCAGTTTAAATAAAAATATCTTAATTTTTTATGTGCTTCTTGCTCGACTGTAATATCGTGCTATGGCCTTTAATGCTGGTTTCTGGAACTCACATTTTTCTTTTTGTATCGTTTTTGTTTAAATGTAATAATCATTAATGATTCAAAGGTTTTGGGTTTTAATAGATCCTGGGTACTTTGTTCTTGTTGAGTTCCCTCCAGAACTCTTCTGGGAACAGATAAATCTTTGCCTATGGTTATAAACAATGTCAACTATAAGGTAGTTATTGTTTATATTTTCTATGAATTTTCCTTGTGGTAAATGTAAAGAAAGATTACCAGAATGTAGTCTGAGAATTGATATATTTATTTTGTGGGGGTGTTAGCTTCGTCCACAGACTGCAATTTCAGCGTTATAGAAATTTACTAAAACACTACAAAAGAATATTGATTTACTGTTGTAGCTAAGCATGTTCTTCAGAAATGACCATTAAACTATCTATTTAAAATAACAGTGAGCTAGTATATTTGATACCTTATCATATTTAAATTATGAGTAAATATGTGCTAGTATAGAATCAAGATAGTATTTCCTACTCTATTTAGAAATAGATAAATGTTAATTACTTTTGCTAGCCTCTCAATGTACTCTTCTACTACTATCCCTTCTACTAATAATGATTGATATGGTGATAACAGTTATCTATTTTCTTATTATTGCATGTAACCTTTTTTTTGGAAGGTCTCTCCACCCGGCCTTAGAACTGGCAATTACGTCTAGATTCCCCCTCCAAGCTCCTCCAACTCTGATAGTGATGAACAGTTGGGAACCTTGGGCATTAGGACTCTATCCAGCCTTAAGTCTTGTACCCCATAAGTGTTATCATATTTTTCTTTGCTACTGGTTAAGTTTCTTTTGCCCAGCTCAAGGAAGAATTCCACACAGTCCAATTCCTCCAACCCCACCCCCCAGGGTTTTTCCCTTTTTCCTCTTAAAGGAAATGGGTGAAGGAACAGTTGTAACTATTATCAGAAGTTAATTCAACTATTTCTCTATTATTTTAAAAAATTGATCCATCATATTTTAATAAATAATTAACAACATTTGTTCTAGATTTTCAGCCCAACAATTTTAATAATTTAGATAAAAACAGAAATAAAATTAACAGTGATAATTAAACTTCGTAAAACAATTAATGATGTATTGTTGTATGTTACAACTCCCTCCCCTCAAGAGGAACACCATCCCTGCTGTTCTTCCTCTATGTAAACAATCCAGGATAAGCTTTTCGCATGGCTTCCTCTTCTTCCAAAGTAGCCTCATCCGGGACAAAGTGCTTTCACTACACCTTAACTTGGATGATGGCTCGTCTCCGCAAGGTGGTTTCTCTCTAGTTTTAATAATTCAGATAAAAACATAAATAAAATTAACAGTGATAAATTAAAATTGGTAGAACAATTTATGATGTATCGTTGTATGTTACAGCTCCCTCCCCTCAAGACGAACACCATCCCTGGTGTTCTTCCTCTATGTAAATAGTGCAGGATAAGCTTTTCGCATGGCTTCCTCTTCTTCCAATGTAGCCTCATCTAGACCAAAGTGCTTCCACTACACTTTAACTTGGATGATGGCTCGACTCTGCAAGGTGGTTTCTCTCTGATCGAGGATATGAAGAGGCTCTGCTAGAAATTCTCCCTCGGGTTCTACCTAGACATTCATAATATGTTGTTAGAAAAATTCCTATAACAACAATTTTTAACATATTTCTTCTATTTTATCATTACCTGAATTCTTTCCCAGTTAATAGTATGTCAAGGATAGTAAATGCATTTTTTTAATAAGGATACATGAAAGACATTGTCGACATGGATGTGTCCTGGAAGTGTTAGCTTATATGCCATGGGACCAATCCATTCTAAAATATGAAAGGGTCCACAGTACCATGGTGCCAACTTGGCACAACCTCTCCATTGTAAAGTGCTCTTCTAGGGTTTAACCTTCAAATACATATGATCCCCCATATGGAATTCTTTAGAGTCATCTTCTTATATGCGTACACCTTTTTCCTATCCTGCATCGCCTTTAAGTTTTGGTGAACCTTATTAATGATGACCTCCATTTCCACTAGCATATCGGGGCCTAATGCTAATTTATTATCTAGACTATTCTAGTCCGTAGGTACTCAACACTTTCTTCCATATAGTACTTCAAAAGGGCTCATACCCAATGATTCATGATGTCCATTATTATAGGACAATTCTAGCAAGTGGAGGTAATCCTTCCATTTCTATGGTTGTTGTATTACAAACATTCTCAACATGTCTTCCAAGACTTGATTCACTCGTTCCGTCTAACCATTTGTCTAAGGATGGTAGTTAGTGCTAAAATGGATTCGTGTACCCAACCCTACAAAGAGAGTTTTCCAGAAAGCATATGTAAATTTTACTTCTTTGTCAGAGATCACCATTCGAGGTATCCCATGTAGTCAGAAGATTTCTCTCATAAATATATCTACAATCGCCACCGTTTTATAGGTGAATTTTACCGGAATGAAGTGAGAAGACTTTCTCAGCTTGTCGACCACAACCATGATTGAGTGATGTTGCCTTTTTGTACGAGATAATATAGTGATAAAATCTAAACTGAGTGTCTCCCATTTCCATTCTGGAATGGGTAATGGTTGCAACGAACCCACAGGATGTTGATGCTCTGCCCTCAACAATTGGCACTCTAAGCATTTGGATAAATAGTTGGCTGCATATTTTCTTAAGCCTGATCAGAAATTACTTTTCTTGATAGATGAAAATGGTTTTTGGTATCCTGGGTGGGTGGCATAAGGCTTGTTGTGAAACTGATATAATAACATCTGCTTCACAGAGTTTTGGTTAGTAATATAAATTTTATTTCTGAATGTTAACAATTTGTTGGGGTTAATTGCATACTCACACTATTCCCCTTTTGTTTGAGCTTCCAAAGCTTGCTGCCATAGGAATGCATATTCTAGATCTTTGAGCGATGCCTCTCGAATAACCTCTCGTAGGTTAGATTGTGCTTGACTGAAATTTACCTCATAGATTCAATATATTTTTTTGCTTAAAGCATCTACTACCCAATTTTTTTTTCCTTCGAGGTGATTCATGTCAAAGTCAAATTCACTCAGGAATGCAGTCCATCTGGCCTGTCGTGCATTTAAACTAGACTGATTAAAGAAATTGGTTAGACTGTTGTGCTTAGTTAATAACAAAAATTTCTTCCCTAGAAGGTAGTGTCGCCACATTTTTAATGCATGCACTACCGTGGTCAACTCCATATCATAGGCAGAGTAGCGTTTTTCATAATCCTTCAATTTGTGTGACTCATAGGCAATGACCTTCCCTTCCTAATTTACTACTCCGCCGACACCCTCTTTTCTTGCATCCATCCATACTACATAATATTTTTTCGGATCTGCTACTTTCAGCACTGGATCGGTTGTAAGCAGTTGTTTTAGCTGCTCAAAGCTTTATTGGCATTCCGTTGTCCAGTGAAATTCACACCCCTTTTTCTGAAGTGAAGTCATTGGAAAGGCTATTTTTGAAAATCCTTTAATAAATCAGTGGTAATACCCTACCAAGCCCAAGAAGGATCTTATGTCAGCAACGCTTTTCGGTGTGGTCCATTCCATAATAGTTTTAATCTTCTCTAGATCCGCCACTATTCCTTTTGCTGATATAATATTGCCTAGGTACTGGATTTGATTTTTTATAAAAATCACACTTGCTAAACTTTGCATACAACTGGTTATCTCATAGGATCTGGAATACTGTTCTCAAGTGTTGTTCATGTTCCTCCTCATTTTTTGAATATATTAGTATATCATCGATAAAAATTAGTACAAAGTTATCTAGAAACGGCTGGAAAATGGCATGCATTAGACTCATGAAAGTGGTTGGAGTGTTGTTAAGTCCAAAAGGCAGTACCATGAACTCATAATGTCCATAACGAGTTCAGAATGCGGTTTTGCAGATATCTTCATCTTTTATTATGATCTGGTGGTAACTAGACCTTAAATCGATTTCTGAGAAAATGCTAGCTCCTTGCACTTTATCAAATAAATCATTGAGACGAGGTAAAGGGTACTTATTTTTTATGGTAATCACATTTAGCTAACAATAATCAATGCACAATCTTAAGGTTCTATCCTTTTTTCGAACAAATAACATGGGGGCTCCCCAATGGGACACACTAGGGCAAATGTACCCTTTATCTAAAAGCTATTGAAGCTACATTTTAAGTTATGTTAACTCAAGAATGCTCATATTGTTGGGGGATTTTGACATAGGGGTTGCTTCGTGCACTAGCTCAATGGTAAAGTCGATATTTCGTCTTGGTGGCAACCCAGGAATGGATTCAGGGAATACGTCAATGAAATACTGAATTACAGGAATATTCTCTAAGGAGGTCATCTAATTTATGTCATTATTGTACCCCACCTAGACAACATAGATATGGAAGCCCTTCCTTATGCATATTCTGAATTGGTTAGCTATAATAGGACATAGTTTGATATTTTTATTGATTCCTTGAATTTCGTTTCGCTATCCTGACTTGATAAGATAACTTACAAATTTTTCTTTGCAATCCATGAGGGACCAATCACCTTCCAGCCAGTCCATTCCTATTAATACATCATACAAACCTAGGGGAAGGATAATGAGATCAACCTCGATGGGCTGTCCTGAAACTGTTATAGGACATTTCTTTGTTTCTGTAGACAACTTCCTAATTGTTCTAGTGGCTAGTTGAACTAGCCAAGACTTTTTAAATTTACTTCTCTGCAGTTGAAATTTTTCTACCACTTTAGGATTAATGTAGCTTAGGCTATCACCAAGATAAAAAAAAACAAAAATAGGTTGATCAACAATCATACCTTCACATTCAATCATGGTGGGATGGTATTCCGCCTGATGATCACCCAATGCAACATTAATTATGGGCATGCTCCTTGCAATATCTCCTATCGTAGAAGCTTCTTGCATGTTCAAAAGTTATTTAGTTTGAGCTTTTTGCAGGTAGTTTTTGAAATAATGTGCTTACCCACATACTCAACATTGCAGTGACAGCTTTAGTGGTTGTTCAGTGGGAGTTTTGCTAACTCCTTCAGGTTATCTATTCTTGGTGTATGTCTGAGCTCTAGGAAGATTTCTTGCAATTTTTCCGAAATTCATTTTCTAATTAATTTTGCCACTTATGACTTTCTACTTCTTGTTTGGTGGTGAGTGTCTCATTTTCTTGCCAATAACTCCTTTAGATCCTTCATTTTTCTGATTCATATGCTGATAATAGATGCAATCTTTTCATACTGCATCATCCATTGTTCTAGGATAATCAAATTCTAGTTTCTCCTTCATGAAGTTTGGAAAACTGGTGAATATTAGCTTTCTCCTCTTGCATATATGGGATGTATCACAACATGGAAGTAAACAGTTTAACATAGTCATTAATGGTCAAGGTTGCCAGCCTTAACTCATGGAACACTTTTTCCTTTTCATCATAGTAATGTTCTGTCAGATATTCATCTTTAAAATTATTATGGAATTCTTGCCATATTAATTGTTCTTCATCAATATTTCTTATGGTTTTAATTTCCTCCCACCAGAGGGTGGCCTTTCCTTGTAATTGGTAAACTACTAGCCATGCTTTAAGCTTATCAGTATATTCATAAATCTGGAAATATTTTCCAATGTTTATTAGCCAAGCTTCTGCTACTTATTCCGACTCTCCTTCAAACAGCGAGGGTTTGGTTTTCTTGAACTCACCTTTTAATTCTGTCTTCTTCTTTTTTGTCTTCCTTTGATTAGAAACGTTATTTGAATGCCATTATTCTTCCTCTTTGTGGCCTTCTGCAGATTCTACATTATCTTGCCCATTATGGGTAGTTGGGGTCTTTTCCCTATTCTCTGTATTGCGGTTTGGTCCTTGCTGATTTTGTTAGTCGGACAGAATCTTAAGGATCTTCTCCTATTCCTACCTTAACCGTTCATTCTTTGTCTTTAGGTTCATCATCTCTACGTGTAATTGTTGTACTATTTTGAGCAGAGCAGCATTAGCTTGTCGTGATTCTTCTCCCAATTGTACCCATAATTCTTGGTTTTCCTCCACATAAGGCACTTCCGACTGGTTTGGCAATCTGGGGCTCCTCTACATCTTACCCTTGGTGCTGACCTCAATCTCTCACTCTTTCACTTTGTGTCCATATTCAACCATTACTTACTTTATTTTTCTTTCATCAATATTAAAGTATCATAACTTAATTGACTGTTAAAATAACCTAGAAGTCTCATTATGTGAGCCTGGGATCTGATACCATTTGTAACAAACTTTACTCACATTTTTTTTTACTTAGTACATTAAACATGAATTACTGTAATATGGACCGGACTATCCTACATTAACCTTATGCAAACCAGACTCTTTTATATATTAAACTTATACACAATATTAAACTTATACAATCTAGACTCCTTCATATATTAAACTTATAAGAAGTATTAATGATATGGAAATGTTTGAGTGATGACTAATTAAAGGTTAAGTTTGAATTGGTTGTGGCTCCGCTTGGCCTCCTCGCTGGAACTCGACATACACCTCCATTTTGTACCTACAATAAATTATCTCGATCCTTTCACCCTCGGGCAGGCCCCTCCTCATTAAGGCGGGAGCACATCGAGGATATCTCCAACCATATATGTACATCTCCATGCTGGCCATTTGGTTCGGTGCTAATGCACTTAATTATAGTCTCCCAGAAGGGTCTCGAGGTTTTACACCTAGCTTTCCATCCACAGTTGGATCTATTAAGTTCTACGGCCTCGATCCTTCAGGTTTGGTGGGGAGGTATAATGTATTTAGGAGTGATGAGGGAGGTTCATTTGTTCCTCGTTGAACTCGGCTATCGGCTCTGCTACAGTGACCAAGTGCATTTCTCTAGCAGGCTTCTGGCTAAAAACTCCAGCTGCTTTACAACCCTTGTTAGTGTGACCTCAATATTTCTCCATTACAATTCCTAGGTGGGTGTTGAATGCACTATCGTGGTTTGTGATGGTGGCTGACAGGTTTTTCTGCCACACTGGAACAGGTACAATGTCCTCAGCATGGATTCTAAAACCATGGTGGCGCAGGTCAATTCTGCGATAGAAAAAGGTAAGCAATGATTCATTTTCGAGTAGTTTCATTTAAAGTATTTCTCCATTTTCATTTTTACTAAGGTTGTTAGATGTATTTGCAGGTTTGATTGCCACTTCGAGGGATTTTTAGCTCCCGTCTAGGTAAACCACCTCACCATTACAGTTTTCATATAGTAGTCTAGACTTTTCATGATTTCAGTCCTAATCATTGGAATTTCATGTCTAGGTAAGCCCACTATTGATCGCTCTAAACCCTCATTCAGCATGCAGTTTGTGGGATGCGACCTTCTTATTAAACTATGCTTCGTTCTTATTTTTCCCATGTGGGTCTTGGATTCTAACTTGACTTTTGCCTTGAGCTCCTCAAGGCAGTATTTCCATGATAGAAATTTGAATGACTGTTGTTAGTTAGGGTTTAAGGATATGACCAAAAAATGGGTTTTTCAATAAAGAATGTATTAAATTATTTTTGGGACTGTCAACCTTAGAAATGCCAACACAATTTTGGAATTGGTTCAATATTTGTTTATGTTACTTCTGTGGAGATCAATCGGACATTTATTGGTATGAATTTGGTATATTTATCTATATTTAGACCAATGTATAGAGCTTATTGTCATAACTCGACTTCAGATAACTTCGTTTATGAATTAATGTCTTATTTCGTATCAGTTTAAATAAAAAGATCTTAAGGTTTTATGTGTTTCTAGCTCAACTACAATATCATGCTATGGCCTTCAATGTTGGTTTATGGAACTCACGTTTTCCTTTTTGTATCGTTTATGTTAAAATGTAATCATCATTAATGATTCAAAGGTTTCAGGCTTTAACAGCTCCTGGGTACTTGGTTCTTGGTGAGTTCCTTCCAGAACTCATCTAAGAACCGATAAATTCTTGGTTGTGGTTATAAGCAATGTCAATTGTAAGGTAGTTATTGTTTATAGTTTTTATGAATTTCCCTTCTTGCAAATGTAAAGAAATATTATTGGAATGTAGTCTGAGAACTGATATATGTATTTTGTGGGGGTGTTAGCTTCGTTCACAGACTGCAATTTCAACATTATATAAATTTACTAAAAGACTAGAAAAGAATATTGGTTTACTGTTGTAGCTTAACGTGTTCTTCAGAAATTGACCGTTACACTGTCTACTAAAAGTAACAGTGAGCCAGTATATTTTCTACCTTAGCATATTTCAATTATGAGTAAGTATATGCTAGTATAGAATCGAGATAGTATTTCCTACTTTATTGATAAATGTTAATTACTTTTGCTAGCCTATCAATGTACTTTTCTGTGTCTTCAATTTCTATACAAACTTTATAAGGATTGTAGCCATAGTTAGTCACCCAGGCGCAAATGATCAAATCCTGAAACTAACCGTTGTGGTGAACAAGTAGTTAACATCTCTAGACTGTTACTTTCACGATTGTTATTGTATAATATGTAATTAGTTTTACATTTTTTTTTGCGGTCAATAAGTTACCGAGACACAATTGTTTGATACCTAAATTGCACATGTATAAATAAGAAATTTTATCATTAATACGATGTTCTATCATTGTGGAGTTTATTTGGGCTTGTATAGTGGTATCAGAGCCCCAGTTGAGTTGTTTCTAAACCCCATGTATTTGAAGTGTATGGTGTAAAGGAAACACGTAGCATGAAGGTTGTGGGGATAGTGAGGATAGCTGAATGCAACAGAAGGTTAGCCCAGTGGGACACCCAAATTATTGACTCTTTGTAAGTTTTATAACTTTTTGTCATAATGAAAGATGATTGGATAAATTCAGTGGTATAATGATTTTTTTAACATACCCTTGGAAGTTAGAATACATGTTGGAGTTTTGAGTGCTTGTTGTTCTCAATAAAAATTGCCAAGACTAGGTCAAATGGTAATAATTGTTAGATTTTAAGCTAAGATTCTAAGTTCCATGCACCCAAGTTATGCTTTTTGTTTTAATTTTGGGAGCCTTTATTTGCATTTACTGCATTAAAACTGGAGTTTAGTTACACTAAAATTTCTGAGAGATAGTGTTTGCATTTACAAAAGTAAACAAGAGTTTAATAACAATATTTTCATTTACCATAGTAAACATGTGTTTAGTGAAAATAAAATTTATGAAGGATAATAAGATACATTTACTTCAGCGCAGATATCTTTGAATGATACAAAGCTTTTTACTAAAAGATTTATAAATGATACAAAGTTTTTCACTGCAAGATTTCTGAATGATACAAAGTTTTTTAATTTAAGTGTATTTGAGAAGGATACTTAAATATTTCTGAATTATACAAAGTTTTTTACTGGAATATTTGTGAAGGATACAAAGTATATTTGAGAACGATGCTTAAAATGAATTAAATTTTTAATTGAAGAGGAAGGATAATAAGACACATTTACTGCAAATGAACCAGATATTTTTGAATGATACAAAGTTTTTTTACTGAAACATATTTCTGAATGATACCAATGATACAAAGCTTTTTACTAAAAGATTTATGAATGATACAATGTTTTTTTTACTGAAATGTTCCTAAATGATACAATTTTTTTTTACTGAAATATTTATGAATGATACAAAATATTTTCACTAAAAGATTTTAAATGATACAAAGTTTTTTACTGAAATATTCGATATATTTTTTTATGGTGGTTGGAATTAAATTTTTAATTGAAGAGTGGTCAATTTTCTAGTAAAATAAAAATTTTGGAGGCTAACAAGATTTGAACCTAGCTCTTTTCTAGGCTATTTTTGAAAGTTGCCATTAAACCAAAAAGAAAACTTTGTTTGAAACAATAGGAGAAATGAATTTATATATTTTCATATATTTTGAATTTGAAAGGATTTGAAGAATACTTGGTTGCATAACAATTGTGACTTCAATAGTTTCTATAGTTGGAATTGTTCTTAATGGAAAGGAAAATTATCAAGAGTGTTGTAGAAAGCTTAAAAGTGCGCATGTTTTTAAAGAATTGTGGGAAGTTTGTTAAGGCGAGTAGGATAATGATGAAAAAGAAATTGCAGCAGAGCTACTTGATAATGAGAACCAAAATGCATTTTGGGATATAAAAGACAATAAGGCATATGCATTGATAATTGCATTAGTGACAAAAGAGGTAAGACGATATATTGTTTCTTGTGGTACTTGATGCGATGTATTAAAGAAGTTCAAAGAATTGTATGATTCACACTCATAACTGAAAATTATTCACTTATTGTTAAAGTTGTTTAATTTGGAGATGAAGGATAATGATCCTTTGAAGAGTGCCTCTGAAATAAAATCCATTTTTCATGATATAGAAGCCACTGTAATTAAAGCAGATTTACAACATACAACTCTTATAAAAGTCCTTCACCCTGTCTATTCAAACTATTTGGAATCTCTCCAAGTTAGTGGGCAATTAAAAGACATTACATTTGATACTCTAGTAAGAAAAATAGCTGAGATAGAAAAGGCCTTTTGGAAGAAAGAGGCTCCACCTAACTCTAATGTAGAAACTTTGTGCCTTGCACAAAAGGATCATAATTCTCATGCTAAAACTTCTAGACGTGATAAAAGTAGTAGAAGTCGTGGTAGGAGAAATTATAGAGGTAGGGGAGGGAAGGGGAATAATAAAGGAGACACACAACAAAATGATAGAAAACAAATGAATTTTAATGATAGACCAGCTCTCAAATGTTTTAGATGTGGTAAAATTGATCATACAGCTACTAACTATAAAATCCCTTTCGAGAAGGTCAGTGAAAGGAGAGAATAGTTGAATGAAAAGAAAGATCAACTAGAATGAGATAAGGGAAATTCATCGGAGTATGCACATTACATTGTTTCTCACTGTAATTTTAATATGAATGATGTTTTCAACACTGCATTTTCTTCATGGCAAGATAGTTCAATTTTGGATTCAAGAGCCACTTGTCATATGACAACACTTAAGTGAGATTTTTTTGAAACATTCAATGATGATATTTATGGTGTTATTTACTTTGTTGACAAGTCTCAAATTAAACCATCTAGAATTGGGTCTATTCCTTTGAAGATACCAAATTTTGCAGATTATGTTCTACAGGATGTACTTTATATTCCACAACTTTAGCGAAATTTGATGTCCCTTATCCATATTCAGCAACAAGCACATTTTATTCATATATTTGATGGCATCATCGGGATAAGAAGAGCATCTAATCATGCAATTGTTATGCCTGGTGTGGAAGGAGGTACACTTTTGAAATTAAATGGTACTTCATCTACTAATTCTCCGAAACGTTCTATTCTTTTGGCTCAACAAAGTGATATCCTATCTCCCAACTTGTTGCTGCATGCTCGATTTAGTGACATCAATTATGGCAGCATCAAAATTATGAAAAGAAAGTTATTAAATATCTTTCGACAGTTCCAAGAAATATTACACGTTGTGATTCTTGTATTATAGGAAATCATCGTGAAAAACTTTTCATAGTTTTTCTTTCAGATCTTCATGAAAATTAGGTCTCATACATCCAGATTTATGTGGACCTATGCTATTGCAGCTACAATTGGAAATAAATATGTGATGGCATTTATTGATGATTACTCAAGAATGTGTTGGGTGTATTTGTTGAATCATACATCAGAAGTCTTTGAATTTTTTAAAAATTTTCATTTGATGATTAAAAATGAAACTCAACAGAATATAGGAATTCTTAGAATTGATAACAGTCGCGTGTATACTTCTCATGTTTTTGAACAATATTTGAAGGACAATGGAATCAAACATTAGACTACCATACCTTATAATCCATAATACAATGGTGTCGCAAAACATATGAATAGAACTTTTCTTAATATGTTTAGATCTATGATGTTATTTAAGAATGTTAAGTTAATGTTTTCGGGAGAATCAATGTTTTATGAAACATATATTCACAATCGTTGTCCTTCTTCTGTCACCAATAATAAATCTCATTATGAAATGTGGTATAATCGTCTTCCTACTGTTCAACATTTTAGAGTCTTTGGTTCTCTATGATATGCATTAATTCCTAAACATCAAAAATGTATTTTCTTGGGATATTCTCATACTTCCAAAGCTTATAGGTTGTATGATGAGGAGAACAAGAAGTTCATTCTTTTCAGATATGTTATTTTCCTTGAATTAGATAAAAGTAATTCCACTATTGATAGGAAATTGGCTCATTCATAGAAATTTGCATGTAAGAAGTTCTATTTTGAATCTAATAATGATGTTCCACACACTAAAGGGGGGGTTCCGATTATGGATCGGTTTCTGCTTCTTCCAACTTTGACTCATTAGAATGTTATTGCTGAAGAAAATTTGGATGATAGTAATGTTTCAGTAAGACCGGAAATTTCTCTTGAAGAGCTTGTTCTTGAGCCGGTTTTTCAGGATGAGAAACCATCACTACCACCTCAACAACCTTTATGAAGATCTGCACGTGCTCAAAATTTCCAAGCAAGTATGATGATTTTGAAACATGAATTTCTTCTAATGGTGATTCCAGTAATGTTTCTCATCACTGTGAACCAGGGAAAATTTTATGCATCGAAATGTATTTCAAAGTTTAGAAACCTTGGCAAATATAACTAGTCCATAATATGCAATCTCTAAAATGTTTGGCAATATTTTGGTAAAAATATTAAAATTTCTAATAACTTTATATAGTCTCTATATAAAAGTTTGGTGATTTTTAAAGAAAAACAACTTTTATACTATAAAATATGGGCGAGTATTTTTAGAAAAAATGTAAATTTGTGAATCTTTCTTTTGGAAAAAGCATGGAAAATTAGCCCACTTACGAATATTAGCCCCTAAAATTTTCCCTACTGTGAATTCAATCATTGAACAATTAGCAACCTAATTTTTTCGAAGAAGATGCTAATTGTGATGAATGGAAAGATGCAATGCAAAATGAATGTGATGCACTTATTAAGAATGGAAATTAGAGGTTATTGGATCCTCCTGCAGGTGTCAAATCCATTGGTTGCAAATGGGTGTATAAGATGAAATACAAAGCATATGGTTCACTTTATAAATAGAAGGAAATACTTGTAGCAAAAGTCTACAATCAAAAGGAAGGCGTTGACTACATAGAGACATTTTCTCCTACAACAAAATGGGGCACAATTAGAACTCGTATTTTTTCTTACATCTGAGAATAGCTAGAAGATACACCATATGGATGTTAACACAAATTTTTTTAATGGTGATTTAAAGGAGGATGTTTATATGTTTAAGACTGAAGCTTTTTTTGTTAAAGGAAAAGAGAAAAGGGTATGCAAATTGGTTAAGGATTTGGATGAACTGAAAAAAGAATATTGTGCATGGTACGAGAAGTTAACTCGACACCTTCTCAAGCTGAATTATAAGTTATTTGATATGGATGATGCAACTCTTTTTGTTAAGAAAATTGGAAAGTTAGTTGTATATTTGGTTGTGTATGTAGATGATTTGATGGTGACAGGAAACAATGACGACTATAGAGTGTCCATTAAAAGAGAATTATTGAAAGTTTTTGACATGACATATTTGGGTTTATTACATTATTATTTACGGATTGAAGTTGATTAGAAACCCAAATATATTTCATTTCACGGAAAAATTATATTCGACAACTATTGGACAGATCTGGGATGCAGGATTGTAATCCTTTCGCTATACCTATGGAGAATAATTTGAAGCTTAATTCCATTGAAGGAAGTATGTTTGAAGATCCAACAAAGTACAAGAAACTTGTTGGCTATTTGAATTTTCTAACTAATACTCGACCTGGCATAGATTTTGTTGTAGGAATAGTTTCCAGGTTCATGCTTAAGCCATATGAAGATCATTGGAATGCTACAAAGTGAGTGCTAAAGTTTTTGAAAGCCACTCAAACATAAGGAATCAAATATTCCAAAGTCGTAGATTTCCATTTCACCGACTATTTAGATTTTGATTTTGATGGAGACAAGGAGAATGGAGTCTCTACTTTTGGTTATTTAATGAGTCTTGGATGAGAAGCCATCACTTGGAAATCACACAAAGAATCTGTTCCTGTTGATTCTACCATCGAGGCTGAATATGTTGCAGTAGCTCAAGCTACAGAAGAAATCATTTGGCTTCGCAAAATAATTGAAGAATTGTAGGAGAAACAAAAGGATTCAACTCTAGTACTTGTCAACAACTCTTCTGCAATTCAGTTAGCTAAGAATCCCAAATTTCATGATCCAAGCAAGCATATTAACACCAAATATCACTCGATTCAACACAATGTAGAGGCCAAATTTATTCATCTGACACATTGTGTTACTTCAGAGAAAATCACTAACATATTTGCAAAGCCACTGGGACGTGAAATGTTTGAAAAGTAAAGAATATTACTCAGCATGTCAAATGTCCCTTCTGATTAAGGGGGAAATGTTAACCAATCCTTTGGGATTTTTATTGTATAATATGTAATTATGTTGGGCATGGAATCCCCTCGAGGTATGCTTTTACTGAATGATGTTGTAAAGCCCTGCGAATTCCAGGCGCGGAAGTATGTTAGAGTCATAGGGTTGTCTGCCCTAGTTTTGGATGTAATGTCACCGTACCCATGGTCCGTGGAAAATGGGATTGTATAAATAAATCAATCCTCTAAGTGTAAGAAAATGAATAAGCAAGGAAGGGAAAGTAAAGAGCAAGAGTCTAAGTGTCTAAGTGTGTCTTCAGTCGTAGAGTAGGAGAAGGTTCTACAGCTAAGTGTGCGAACCCCTACAACTAAGTGCACAGGGCAGAGTAAAGTCTGTAACTGAAGAAGAGATTAATAAAGAAAGGTTTTGTTAACAATTCATGTATATGTTTAATGCATGGTTGACGTACATTAAAAATATACCGTTTACTGCGTGCACATGTATGAATGATTTATATTGCTAAGTGTAAATTAACGCATACAAATAAGCTATGTTAATAAACTAACAGTACAATACTAGTAAGGACTTGGGTAACAACAGTGCTCGACTCCGGAGTAGGGTTGCGCAAAGGCAAGATCCTAAGCTGCGAGGTATGGGAAAGTGCGCGTAAGTGACGTGGGCACAGGGTCAGACCGTGGACTGCTTGAACTCATCAGACATCTCCAAGGTGTGGAAACTTCATTATAGCACCATCCCATACTACTTCAGGTGAGACCTCAGTCTGTGCTCCGTGGGCTATTTTCGAAAGTGCCAATAGTACCAAGATTTGTTTTTCTAAATCACCTCCGAAACTGGGTCAAGCCCTAATAAGCCAACAAATGGTTTCGTTTCTAGTACCGGGACCTGCATAAGAGACGTTTGATGTCATGTCACTAGAATCTGACAAAGAAATAAATTCGAGGGTGGTTGGACAGAAATATTCACGAGTTGACGGTGCAGGGAAGTAGGAATCAACGAGTATCAAAGGAACAATGGTTAGAGCACTACCTATATACAGAAATCCATGAAATTTTCTTTACATCCCTCCCCTCTGTGTTGTATGAGTGGATAATGAAGCTAGCAGACAATCAGGGAAGGTGTAG
Source organism: Pinus taeda (assembly GCA_000404065.3). Classification (NCBI taxonomy): domain Eukaryota; kingdom Viridiplantae; phylum Streptophyta; class Pinopsida; order Pinales; family Pinaceae; genus Pinus; species Pinus taeda. The sequence continues at coordinate 35,924 of APFE031235206.1, read as the reverse complement.
GCTCAACAAACCTATTGTGTGGATTCCAAAGTTGGTGCGTAGACTAGAAGCATCTGAAGATAAGATCGCACACATTGTGGACCATTGGCTCGATCAAATTATAGGAGGTTTTATCACTAAATTCGCCATAGACACGTCAATCAGCTATAGCTAGGCGGAATGAGGCTTCCTCAAAGGACCACGAGGTAAGTACATTAAATCTTTGAACACTTGGACTAAAATGCTACTGTGTGAAAAGCGGGATATGCGAATAAATTGATGTTTGGAGCTACACAAAGTGGGAGGATCTACAAAAATGAAGGTAGCGAAGAATTAGAGACTTGTCCCTTGGTTTCAGCTTCATGAGAAAGTGAGGAAGAGCTCGCAAAAGTTTCACCAAGAAGCGCGATCAGTCTGATAAGGCAGTGAATTCCACACATACCACCCCCACCAACACCACCACCAATTTCACCATCTTCACCCCCATTTTCACCCACACTTCCTCTCCCACCACCACAATTTAATATGGTGAGCACAATAAAGTTTATGATATTCAGAGGATATGGAACAAAGATCGAGACCAATTTTGGTTCGTAGTAAAGTTTGTATGGGAAGCGCAAGGAGTCAGGGATGATAATATTGAGAAGGCAACATTGGCTAACACCTTGCAGGATCGCACATTGACATGGTACAACAAGCATTCCAATGACAATCCAAACCCAGGGATCATGGATATCCAAGTTGCACTAAACAGAGAATTTAGAAGACCAAAATAAGAGTCACAATCAATTATCGGATTTAACAAAATCATGATGCTTCCAGGTGATACCCCTTGGGAGCTCGATCAGAGACTGAAGCATATGATTGGTCAAGCCAACATAACCTTCATGGATGGGGAGCACCGTGCATGGTTTTTAGTGTCTCTAACGCCATATCTAAGGACCACACTGTCAGAGCGATAATTATCCACCCAAGGCGAAGCCTTGGAGATTGTAATGAGGCTGCAAGATACCCCAATATAAGATCCTAGCCTCAGAGTGTAATAGATCTACGTGTGGTTGAAAAATTTGTGTCTTAAGATGTAGAGTTTGAAAAAAGATAGGACAACTCAGCCAGAGCCGCACGAGGAGGTATGGTGTATAAAATGCAAGGGCCAGTGGCATGAGAAGGACCATTGTCCCATCTTTGCAAACTACCTAGTGAGAGAAGGGCCAATTCCATCGAGACCAGAGGCACAAGCTGGGTAAGCATGGCAGCTGTGTAATGGTGCACGATTTGTCAGATAGGAGGGAAGCATGCTACAGATAACTGTCATCTATTATAGAAGTATATGCAGTGTCCCAGTAGTTATTCTGTAATTTCTACAGGCCAATAGGTCATGATGAGTGTACTTGTTAGAGTTATGAACTAATTATGGATCAAACCCCTACCTATAGATTTCATACCGAAATATGAGCCCTTGACCAAAATGCAGGGATGGCATGCACTGGGTTTCAGGGGCATGGACAAGGTCGAGGTGGAATGGGACCAGGAAGGGGTCACAGATAGTTGATCTATGACAATTGTGGAGGGTCAGGGTATTATGCTCATGATTATACAAATCTGAAAAGAGCATCATGTTTATAGTTTACCCAGTTTGATCATGAGATGGAGGACTTCCACACACTGATACTGAGGTTGCGCAATAAAGGAATACTCCAGCCTCCCTCGACTCAGAACCTGCAAATGATGAGTTCGGAGTCGTACGAGGAGGACCCAAATGTAAAGATCATGCTCCCAAGCAGTATCACGATAGGAGATGACCGAGGTAAGTAGTTGGAAGTGTTTGCGTTTGCAAGGTGCCAACAAAGGAACCAAATTTTGATTTGGAGTACGCGAAGTAGACACATGGAAGCTAAGAATATCTTCACAGAGGCCTCCACTTCAGGTAGTAAAGAAAAACTAGAACCAGAGATGGACCCATCAATGCATAATACCTTTCTCGAGACATGCATGAAGCTACTGTGCAACAAAAAGGCTATGAAGGGACTGCAAGAACTCATCATTAGATGTGCCGGATCAGGGGAACTGCGCATAGTCTATAAACTCGGAAAGAACACAAACGAACAAGAAGGGAGATGAGATTGACTACGCAAATCGGGGAATATGAAATGGATCAAGTGATTTTGGATTTAGTATTGGACATGAAAGTACTACCAAAGCAGACATGGGAGTGCATGGGCAGACCCACCTTACAATGGCCTCCTATTCAATTGTGAATGGCAAACTAGTAAAAGATCCTACCAATGGAAGATTGTAGGGAATAATAGTAGATATCAAAGGTGTGAGTGCACTTGCAGGCTTCGAAGTAATAGAGATTGTTGATGAAAGGAATCCTTATCCCATGCTACTCGGAATAGATTGGGCCACTGATATGAATCGAGTGATAAATCTAAAGAAGCACAAAATGATTTTTGAGAAAACTTCACTACGCGTAGTGGTACCTTTAGACCCTGCAGAAGGATCAGGCTACACAGAGATAGTGTGCAACAACAAGAGTGATGATGATCTAGATTGTATCTACAAGATAACTGCTCGAGAAAAGGATTGAGTGAATCCTACAAGGGATGGCAAGATTTCATGGGAGCATGAAAGCTCGCACATCAGATTCGGACAAGGAAATAGAATGATGGAAGAATCGGTTACACAAGGTAACAACACTCAATTGCAACATGATGTTAAAGTCACTACATTATGTAGCAACAGAGGCAAGAGATCTGCCTATGTATGACAAACTAACTACGGTATATGGTTTCCTGAACAAATTTGAAAGAGAAGTACTGGAACAACAACATTTTGATTCTCTAAAATGGGAACTGCAGACTACACCCGCAATATGGTGGGGTATGCATCAAAGATGTTTTGAGAACTAGTGTGACTGCAAAATAATGATGCTCATATGGTTTGGAAAGCATCAGCTGTAGATGAAAGCCGGCTATGATGGACGAAACTGCTTGTGCTCCCACCTCTCTAGATGGGTACAGGAGTATGGTACGCAACCTGCACCAATGCACAACATACTCAAAATAGGAAATAGGAACAACAAATAGGAGTAGGCCAGGCAAGGGCACAAACGATGAAGTATGATAAGACCAAGCATGCCAAACATTATCTGCGGGGAAGCCTTTGACAAGGTGTGGGAAGTGTTGAAAATGGTCCACCATGTGAGACACACTCACTGGGACCTGTGCATACCATTGGTTCTGTGGGCTTATAGGACCATGTGCAAAACCCTAATTGTGTGAGCACTTTCGAAGCTAAGTATGAAGCAGGGGCTGTAATCCCTATGGGGCATGCAAAGCCTAGTCCGCGCATAGTAGCACTTGTAGATACGATGATCCGCGAAGCTCGGAATGAATTAATGACATAGCCGCAAGAAACAAAACATATTGGACTTGAGGAAGAAAACCGACAGGGAAGCTTTAGACTCCATGAACTTGAAAAAGAAAGGCTATGATTAAGGAAGAAAAGTGCTATGATGAACGCGGAGGTCAAGAAGGTGGAGGGCGAGATAAAGGAAGCGTTTCTTGTCAAAAAACTTAGGATTTTAAGGAAGGCTGTGTACAATAATATTGACAAGTTTGAGAACTATCATCGTGAATTGGTTAGTTTGTTACCTTGTCTTGGACAACATATCACCAACTGAAGTGACCAGGGTAGTGTGTTGCAAGTAGTAAAGTGCACAATGCAGACCACAACAATGGAAGGTGGGGATTCTCCACAAACCATGGTGGAGGATGAGATGGAGCCCCACACGAGTGGTGCGACCACCTAACTACCCACGGGAAGGATAGTCTTAGCACTCCAGGCAGTTGAAAGGAAGCACATGACTATAAACTATTCTGCATGAGAGCTCCGTGATATTAGGGATGTGCACAGAAGCAGAGCATCACAGGGTCTGTGACCACACACGAACAATTGTGCTGCCACGTGGGTTGGTCAGAAAGTGACCATTGAAATACTATTCACAATGGGATGCTCGACTTGAGGCCAAATGGAGTGGGAAGCGGACATTTAACACATGATTTATGGGAAATATTTGAGAAAATCTACTGCCAAGAAAGCATTAATGGATTGAAATTGGGGAGAACAGTCGAATTCGAATTCAAAAGGTGCTATAAAACACAAAGGGCTACCCAGAAAACAACACTTGGTCATTTGAGAGTTCAGCGATTGAGCAGAGCACTAAGAATTCAGATCCAAGTGATAATTGAGCCCCTGATTTCGCGAGTGACATAATACAGTCTAGACACGATGACCACAACTAAGGATGGTTTGGGAATTGAAGAGGTAACTGCCGGTGAGGCCGTGTAGACCCCAAAGGTGGAGGATGTTCTAGAAGGAGTCAGGGTTGTAGCAGAGATCCCCAAACCACCGTGTATGCCAAGACCCAAGAAGGATAAATAGGTAATGGCTATAGTACGTGTATCCCCAAGGAACCCACTACGCAACAAACTATCAATGGAAGAAAAGGGGAAAGTTGTCATGATAGAAACATATGAGGAAGAATAAGATTTGCAAGCCCTGATCATCACAGAGGAAGAAGATCAAGGCATGGAGGAGGCTATTCAACCTACATGCTTTGTAACAAAACTACTTGCATATGTCCCTCTGTAGAAAGGGAAGACCAAAGTGCCAAAGAACCTGGATGAATCCAAGAGTTCACTCCAGACTCTGCTCCTCCTTGATGGCATTGTGTTTGAAGGTACGCACCTGGGCCACATGCCAACCATGAAGTTTGAATATTGGGACCTCGATGACTACAAGAAGTTCCCTCACCTAAAGACTGGGAACCTCATGAAGCAAAACACTGTGGGGGTTGTGACAATGTCAAATCCGTGAAAGTGGTTGCGTAGTGGGGAGAAGGCCAGGTTGTTGAACTTATTATGGGTGTCACATTTCCACAACACACCCATAACCATTTTCGTCATCAGGAAGCTACTTTTCTTGGTGCATGATGGGTATCCATGGTTGGAGGAGCCTATCCCTGTCACGACAGACCTAATTGACCACATCTCTCGGCTCCCTACGAAGGAAAGGACCCCACGACCATAGCCAAAGGAAAGGGTAGTTATTTATCCCTTGCAGAAACCGTGAAGTCGAAAAACAAGTTGGAGAAGGAGAAGAGGGGATACACTATCTCCAGCATCAAGGAGAAAGGGGTACGCATAGCAACCCAAATCCTAGCCGGTAAAGTTATGAGGAAGTACTGTGTCGATGAGGTATCAACACCGGTGGTCGCACTAGGCAAGCAATGTGAAGAGGGGTCCACTTCAACTGGTCCAAATTCCTCTATGAGGAACTTTTGAAAAATTGTTGTGAATCCCAGGAGTAGGGTAAAACCTTCCACTATGCATGGTTATTATTATCCATATTTCTCATAGCGGGGGAACTACCAGAGGATAGTCAATTCCCCAACATTGATAGAGAATTACCGGAGGCCATGAAGTACACTTCACTCTGGGCCACAAAGGATGTGAAATGAATATGCGACACCGAAATATTTTGGGTTCTCATGGAGATGAAAATTTGGATGTGGATCAACCGGAAGCCACGCCTGTCACCCACGATGTACAATAGTCTGCAGAGTTTTTTAGACTTTAAAGCTGATATACACAACATTTTTATCAAGGCACGTAAGGATCCGGCGAAGTAGTGGATGAAGGTACCTCTTTTAGCCACTAACGATGCCATCTTTACTGTCTTGGATACATGGCCTCTAGAATGGTGTGCCCCATATCTTGCAGAACTTGAGAAAGCAACAGCACAATGTTGGAAATAATACTGAGAGGGGGGTGAATCAGTATTATCTGGTCAATTATTTTCTTTTTCAAACCGAGAACATATACGCTACTTCAGTTAGAGAAAACTACGTATATATGCAACTACAGATAAGGAAACCTGCGTATACCATATATACTTATAATTTAAAATATTCTACAGATGTTGAACATTAATCTGTGCATCAGGATCATATAAACAGTAACCAGGAACAGAAAAATAGAGCATAAGACAATCACACACAAGAACACAAGATATAAGGTGGAAACCCAATGTGGGTGAAAACGACCTGCTGAAATATGTCTCTATCTTTTCAATTAGAAACTTCTTTTTAGAATGATTTTGTACTGGTGCAGTCCTTTACCAATACGGAGGCTGCTACCTACAGAGAGCTACAACCCTCTCTTTTTTTCCAGCTTCTCTTGGAAGGGAGATAAAACCCCCTTAGTTCTTGTACTAGTTGAGATACTAGTACGCAGGTTGCTACCTACAAAAGACTACAACCTTCTCTTCCTTCCAGGGACCACGTTTCATAAATTTTTAGACTAAATCCACAAATAACATCAATCAAACATCAAGAATTTCTGCATCAACCAATCACCTTTTCCCCAATCAAAACTGAATCAAAATAAACACTTATCTGACGACTGTACCTAGATCATAATAATAGTAATCACACCCCACTTTTGAACCTAGAACACTGTAGCAATAAACAGAAGTAGCTAGAACATAAATCAAGAGACGTACGCTACTTCACTATTCAGAAACCTGCATACAGATCTATAAATTCATTCTTTCAAACATTTAGATATTAGTTAACCCAGATTATCATATTTATTGATCAAGCGTGTGCCACATAACACAGATCAAAATCATATAGAGATACCACTATTCCAACCTTAAGATTTTGACCCATCAATAGAACTTATCCTTCTCCTTGCGCTCAGGTTCCTTCTTCATTCAGATCCAGATCTGCACCATAACCCAATCACTCTATTCCAGATCTAGCATTTTATCAGATACTGAATAATTCAAAAGATGCCTTGCCAAATGGTCTCCTTCCTCTTTTATAGCCTTAGTCCTTTCACAATACCACGGACCAAAAACCATAACAATTCAATACCATGGACCCAATACTTGGGATCAACACTTGGGATTAACACTTTTGGATGTAATACCAAGGACCAAAACCATAGGATCAAAAACTGTCGGACTAATACCATGAACCAACCATAAGATTTCGCATGTGTGTGTGATTTTCTCTGCATGAAAGTGCGTGAACTTTTCTCTGCATGAAAGGAATTTTTCTTTGCATGAAAGTGCGTGAACTTTTCTCTTCACGAAAGGAACCTTTTTTTTTTCTGCATGAAAGTGCGTGAACGTTTCTCTGCGTGAAAGTATGTGAACCAGAAAATAACTTTGCTGCACTATAATTTATCATCTGATATGAGTGGGTTTCCATCAAGTACAACATATGTATCATAATGCCAACAATCTCCCCCTTTGGACTTGATGGAAACAACAACCAATCACTCTCCCCCTTTGACATCAAGGGCAAAGGGGCAGACTACCATACTCCCCCTGAGTACCTGCTGAAAACTCTAAACGAGCTCCCCCTTTGTATATGCTTTGTGCTGAAATGTTGTCTGCAAAGATGTTCAACAAGAAGGAACATGACTCCATACATTATACGTAAACTTCCTATCATCAAGACTCATACATACATCCATCTCCCATCCAAATGGGAATACACAAGATAGACAAAACTCATTCATCCCAGGCATAGTGGGGAAGCCAAAATAAGTCGTTACATGACCTTGATATGGAAAGAAGTACATGACATAGAGACAAGAACAACTATCAACATAATCAACCTTCAGACCAGCACACATTGATCTACTCCACCAGAAAACTCTTGAGAAATCAAACCAATGACTTCTAAGATAATGCCAACAATGCATCATTAGAAGAATATATGCTCCCCTTGAACCTGTGCTAGATGATCTCTGATAGACCCAGTCGACCCACATAGACTGGAAAATGTATGTCTATCGACCTGCGTACAACATACAACATTCAACAGTAGGATGATGCATCAACAACCCCTAGCTTCTGTCTGAGGTATTCAAATGTCTCGCTAGGCAATGGTTTGGTGAAAATATCAGCAACTTGTTCCTTGGAGGGAACATATTCCAATTTGACCTTTTGTTCCAGCACTTGTTCCCAGAGAAAATGATACTTGATCGATATGTGCTTGGTCTTTGAATGCATGATTGAGTTCTTTGAAATGCTAATTGCACTTGTATTATCACACAAGATGGAGATAGGTGGTTTACAAGTGATTTGAAAATCATGCAAGGTTTGCATCATCCAAAGGAGTTGAGTGCAACAGGATGCGGCAACCACATATTCTGCTTCATCTGTAGATAATGCAATAGAACTCTGTTTCTCGCTGAACCAAGATACTAATCAAGAACCCATAAAGAATGCACCACCACTAGTGCTTTTTCTTTCATCCACGCTTCCAGCCCAATCTGCATCTTTATAAGCATGAAGAGTGAGATCCGCATCTCTAGGATACCATAGGCCATAGTTTTGAGTTCCTTGAAGATACTTGAAAATTCTCTTTACTGCCTGAAGATGAGTTTCCTTAGGATTTGCTTGAAATCTTCCAACCATTCCTACTGTATGCATGATGTCTGGTTGGGTACCTGTTAAATAGAGTAGACTTCCAATCATGGACCTATAGGTTGGTTGATGCACTGCTGCTGATTCATCATTTGCACTGAAGCTGCATCCTGTGACCATAGGAGTGCATACTGGTTCCGAATCTTCCATGTCATACTTCTTCAAAATCTGCTTGAGATACCTGGTTTGAGATAAAAAGATACCGCCTTTATTTTGTTGGATTTTTAAACCAAGAAAATATGTCAGTTCTCCAAGCAAAGACATTTCGAATTCCTTCTGCATCACCAAGGAAAAGTTTTGACTCATAGCTTCTTCATTGATGCCAAAGATGATATCATCTACATACTCAACAACTATTAGCAATTTGTTATTTTCAATTTTTATATAAAGATTTCTATCTGCTGATCCTTTTGAAAAACCTTGTTGATGAAGGTATTTGTCCAGACGATAGTACCAAGCCCTTGGAGCCTGTTTGAGACCATAGAGAGCCTTCTCTAGTCTGCATACAAGATTTGGATCATTACCAAAGATGAATCCATCTGGCTGCTCAATGTACACTTCTTCTTCTAAGTCTCCATTCAGAAACGCTGATTTCACATCCATTTGAAATACTTTGAACTTCTGAAAGCTAGAGAGAGCAAGGAACATTCTGATGTCCTCAATTCTAGCAACGGGAGCAAAAGTTTCTTCAAAGTCTATTCCTTCTTATTGAGCATACCCTTTACAAACAAGTCTAGCCTTGTTTCTAATCACTTCCCCATTTTCATTCAACTTGTTTTTGAAGATCCATTTTGTCCCTATGACATTCTTATCTTTTCGTCTAGGAACCAACTCCCAAGTGTTATTCTTTTCAATCTGCTCAAGTTCTTCATTCATTTCCTTGACCCAACATTCATCTTTTCATGCCTCTCTTACATTTTGTGGTTCAGTGGAGGAAAGTAATACCAAATAGCTTGAAGCTTCTACAATTGTTCTTCTTGTTTGTATTCCAGCCTCTTTTTGCCCCCAAAATTTGAGATTCTGGATGATTCTTCTGAACGTACCTGGAAGGCGTCTTTTCTTCTATCCTTATTTGTTCTTCAGGTTCCTCATGGGTTTCTTCTTCATAGGTTTCTTCCTCATTATGAATCTGATTTGATGTTGATGGATATTCCTCATCATCTTCGAAATCTTCAGATCTTACCTGCCTAGGAGTGTTTTCTTCTTCATCAACCACTATATCAATACTTCCAACAATTTTTCCAAGCCTTTTATTATAACACTTGTATGCTTTGCTATGGGGAGAGTAACCAAGGAGAATGCCTTCATCTTCTCTAGGTTCACACTTGCCAAGATGTTCATCAGTATTTTTGATATAGCATTTTCTTCCAAAAATTTTGAAATATTTTACTGAAGGAGTCTCACCATACCAGAGCTCATGAGGGGTTTGAGTGTTGTTCACCTAGACATTTGTTTTGTTGAGAATAAGAATTGCAACAAATGGAGCTTCACCCCAGAAAGTTGTGGGAGTTCCAGACTCATTAAGCATAGCACGAGCCCTTTGTTAAACCGTTCTGTTCATCCTTTGAACTACTCCATTTTGCTGAGGAGTCCTGGTTGTAGAGAATTCTCCTCTTATTCCATGTTCTTCACAAAAATCGAAAAATTAATTTGTGGTAAACTCCCCACCTCTATCAGACCTGAGACATTTAATTTTGTGATCTGATTCATTTTCAACCAAAGCTTTGAAGGATTTGAATTTTTCGAAGACTTCAACTTTGTGCTTCATCAGTCCTATCCAAACCATCCTTGAATAGTCGTCAATGAATAATATAAAGTATTCTTCTCCCTAAGGTGACCTTTTCCTAGATGGACCACATACATCAGTATGGACAAGCTCAAGTGGCCTTCTAGCTGATCCTTCCTTCTCAGGGAAGTTAGTTCTGGTTTGCTTACCAAAATGACATGATTTGCATATTATATTATCTGGAATTCTGATGTCTGGAAGACCAGGAACTGCCTGGTATTTGCATGCTTTCATTATCTGTGAGAATCTTAGATGTCCCAACCTCCGGTGCCATAGCCAGTGTTCATCATTCTTTCTCAGATAGCATTTTTTTTGTCCTTCTTTGAATATGTATAAATTATTTGGTGTTCTGATGCCTTTGATAAATTTTTCTCCTGTATCAAGATCACGAACACTACATCCATTTGATCGAAATATTACCTCTATTCCTTGATCGCACATCTGACTGAAACTCAATAGCTTATGCTTTAAGCCATCAACATACATAAAATTTCCTGCTTTGACCTTTTCTTTTAAAAGAAGAGAACCTTTACCTTTTATTAGTGCAGGGGTGTCATTTCCAAATGAGACCTTCTTGTCCTTCTCTAAGGAACTATATGACTGAAGTTTTTCTTTATCACCTGTCATATGTTTTGAACATCCACTGTTGATGTACCATTGATTTTCTTGCCCTTTTGCAGATAAGGTTATACCACATCTTTATGGTTGTGGTTCTTTCATTCTCCATGTTTTGATATTTGAGGCTTGCTCCTTCTGAGTTGTCTGCCGAAACTTGCTCCTGCATTCGGAATCTTCATGATCAAAATTATTACAAATAGAACATTCTATTTCATTTTCAAGAGCAAAAAATTTATTGTAGGTCCTTTTCATGATTCCAGTCATACTCCTCTGTTTTTGAGTTTCTCTAGTCATGATAGTTTTGTAGGAAACACACTGAGCTGCTTTGTGTCCAAAGTTATGACAAGAGAAACATTGGCCATTGAAGAAATTCCTGCGATTATCAACCCTGCAGACCGAACGATTGTAGTTTTCATTGACATTGATTCTTGAGAGAAACTGAGAATGATTTACTTGTGGTCTGTTGTAGCTTCTGTTTATCCTTGAAGCAGATTGCCCCTGATTTACTTGGTGATCGCTATTCATTCTTAAAGAAAAATGTCCCTGATTTACCTCGTGAGCAGCATTGTTACACAAAAATATCGTCACCATGACTATGTGTAGTCAGTATGGGTCTATCATCACTTATATTGTCCTCCTAAGCAAGTCTCAGACCTCAGCCCTTCTTGTCAAGCTTTGAAAATGAGAGAAAGACATTAAAAATCAATAAAGCTCTGGTTCTGCACTTTCTCTCACTTTTGCCTACGGGCCTGCACCCTTTGTTCATGCTACCTACGTATCTGCACGCTCTGTCTATAAAGGGGTGGGTGCGTACCCCTGTTAAACTCAAAAAGGCGCAAGTTTATTCTAAAAAACTCACTTTGGGTTAATTCTAGATGATTCTAGAAGGAATTTTGATGTGGATTGTTCGCTCCAAGGTGGTTCATGCATCCCAAAAGAGAAGGAGATAATCCCTTGATAGGAGGATCTATCCCTTTGAAGGAGGGCTTTATCCCTTTGAAGGAGGGCTTTATCCCTTTGAAGGATGACCTAGTAACTTCCGACCAATGAACTATAAATTAAGGCATTGGGTTAGTTGTTGGAGAGGTTGGAAGCTGAACATTTTTGAGGGTAAATGCTGGTGGAATTGAGACTTCCTAGTTACGCTTGTGAGGAGAGATCACATACCTTTTGGCTTCATTGGGAAGTGAGTGAAACTTGTGAAAGTAGAGGAGACTTCTTGTTGGACCATGGGAGGAGCTTGTACAACATCAAGGCACAAGTTGTAAAGTTCTTCTTTGATTTGAATTAATATAATTAGATTCATTTTTCTCAACAAATTGTCTTATGTGGTTTGTTTCATAATCTCCTTGATCATTATGATGGATATGCTTTATGATATTGGCTTTTCAGGTGCTATTTAATTTTTTTGCTTGTTTGTGTTTGCAGACTTGCTACAAAGGAACTCATTTGGAGCAAAGGAGCAAGGCTTCCACAAACTTGCATTGGACCCAAGGTAGGCCTAAAAGACTTGTTTAACTTTATTTTTAATTGCATATTTAGAGAAAGATAGTTTTTGATTGGCTTGCTTGTCACTAGATATCGTTAGATACTAGGGAGGTCAATCTTGTCCGCAACCTTGACTCATTCCGTGTGACAAAATGGTGACTCCACTTGGGACTTGATAGTTTTTTATTGGCTTGCTTGTCACTAGATATCGCTAGATACTAGGGAGGTCGATATTGTCCGCAACCTCGACTCATTCCGTGTGACAAGCATTGTGTCTTTGCTCTTGATTATCAATTTGTTCACTTCCCCTACTGCATCAATATAACTCTTGGAGGTGGATGGCTTTGTGCTTGAGATGCTTCTTCATTATATCCCAAACCTGTCTTGATTAGTGGAGAACGATGTACTTTTATAATCTCATCTAATGTTTAAGATCCTTTAACAAATCTAAGATTAAGAGCTTTAGTTTTCTCAATCTCTTTTCTAAGTCCCACTATTTCACAT
>APFE031235206.1:2712-21198 GCA_000404065.3 Pinus taeda | reverse complement strand
GACCACGTTTCATAAATTTTTAGACTGGATCCACAAATAACATCAATCAAACATCAAGAATTTCTGCATCAACCAATCACCTTTACACCAATCAAAAATGAATCAAAATAAACACTTCTCTAATGACTGTACCCAGATCATAATAACAATAATGACACCCCACTTCTGAACCCAAGACACTGTAGCAATAAACAAAAGCAGCTAGAACATAAATCAAGAGATGTATGCTACTTCACTATTCAAAAACCTGCGTACAGATCTATAAATTCATTCTTTCAAACATTCAGATATTAGTTAACCTAGATTATCAGATTTAAATATCAAGAGTGTGCCACATATCACAGATCAAAATCATATAGAGATACCACTATTCGAGCCTTAAGATTTTGACCCATCAATAGAACTTATCCTTCTCCTTGCGCTCAGGTTCCTTCTTCATTCAGATCCATATATGCACCATAACCCAATCACAGTATTCCAGATCTAGCACTTTATCAGATACTCAATAATTCAAAATATGCCTTGCCAAATGATCTCCTTCCTCTTTTATAGCCTTAGGCCTTTCACAATACCACGGACCAAAAACCGCAACAATTCAATACCATGGACCCAATACTTGGGATCAACACTTTTGGATAAAATACCACGGACGAAAACCATAGGATCAAAAACTGTCAAACTAATACCATGAACCAACCATAAGATTTCCCATGTGTGTGCTCTTTTCTCTGCATGAAAGTGTGTGAACTTTTCTCTGCATGAAAGTGCGTGAAGTTTTCTCTTCATGAAAGGAACTTTTCTCTGCATGAAAGTGCGTGAACGTTTCTCTGTGTGAAAGGAACTTTTCTCTGCATGAAAGTGCGTGAAATTTTCTCAGCATGAAAGTGTGTGAACTTTTCTCTCCATGAAAGGAGCTTTTTTTCTGCATGAAAGTGCGTGAACTTTTCTCTGCGTGAAAGTCCGTGAACCAGAAAACAACTTTGCTGCACTATAATTTATCATCTGAGATGAGTGGGTTGCCATCAAGTACAACATATGTATCATAATGCCAACACATAAAAGAAGAAGGAGGATGCCAAGTTTCCCATCACACAATTGACCGAGAAAATGTGCAAGGAAACAATAGCAACTGAGGCATTGGTAGCATGAGAAGCAGCGCAGAAAGCCGCCAAGCAGAAAAAGGCCGCAGAAGCAGCAACCGTAGCATCGAAGGCAGAGGAAGTGACCAAGAAGGTGGACAAGGGACAAGCAACACAATCACAGGAGCAAGAGGTAGAGGAATCAGAAAGAGTAGAAGGGAGTGCGGATCGAGGGACCAGATCCACACAACTGAAGTACCCACACACAATAGAGCACACAGGACTGACAAAGAAGGTCAAGGCCTTGAAATTGGCCATTGACCCAATCACCTTAACCGTAGGTGATCTACGTGACATCAGTGAAATGGTTGGCAATGTCACAAATGAGGCCCTTCAGGATTTTATGCAGGAGCACCAATCTTCATTGGGGGCCCTCAGGGCGCAGCTACAGGAGTTACAGCTGTGCCCCCCCTTAGGTGGGTACCATTTCAAACCACCTCACATTTGGATTCTCGACAATGTAGCAAATGTTGCATGCATGGATGGAGAACACAATAGTGATGCCAGAAGGGTCCCTAGTCGCAACAAATGAGACCGATAGATTTTCGGTTAACATGATGAAAGGCCTTAGCCTTAATTTGGCTGCCCTTCTGTGAGAGACAATGTATCTGCTATAGGATGGGATAACAATAGAGATGTGTGCTAGGGAGAGGCACACGATCCAAGTTCTTAGCAAGTAGAAGATAAACATGGAACAACTCAGTTTGCAGCACGGCGAATTGATGTTGCAGAATCAACAGTTGGTTCAGGTGGTACATGATGCTTGTACATGAGGCATGTTTTGGGGCTCAAATCCCATGTTTTGAACGAATAATGTTGTAAAGACTCGCGAATTACGGGCGCGGAATTATGTTAGATTAATAGGGTTGTCTTCCCTAGTTTTGGATGTAATGTGGGCCTACCCATGGTCTACGAACCATGGGATTATATAAATAGACTGAGGCTCTAAGTGTAAGAAAAGGAATAAGCAAGGAAGGCAAAGAAAAGAGCAAGAGTCTAAGTGTCTAAGTGTGTCTTCGGTCGTAAAGTAGGAGAAGGTTCTATAGCTGAGTGCGTAGAGGCCTAGAATTATGCATCTGACTATGTATACCCCTGCAGTTGAGTGCACAGGGTGGATTCAAGTATGTAACCGAAAAATAGATTAATAAATAAAGGTTTTGTTACCAATTCGTGTATCTATTTAATGCATGGTTTATTTACATTGCAAATATATTGTTTATTGCGTGCACATGTATGAATGATTTAAATTGCTATGTGTAACTTAACACATACAAATAAGCTAAGCTAATCAACTAACAGTAGAATAATAGTAAGGACTTGGGTAACAATACCACTCATCCCCCGAGTAGGGATGTGCGAAGGCACCATCCTAGGCTGCCAGGTATGGGTAAGTGCGCATAAGTGACGTGCCTGCAGGGTCAAACCACAGATCGCTTGAACCCATCAGACATCTCCAGGGTGTGGAAACCTGGTTCTAGCACCCTCCCATACAACTTTTGGTGAGACCTGAGTCCACGCTCTACGGACTGTTGCTGAAAGGGCCAATAGTACTAGGGTTTTTTTGGCTAAATCACCTCTGCACCTAGGTCAGGCCCCAATAAGCCAGCGAATTAGTTTTACATTCAATTTTTACGATTGATAAGTTACTGAGACATAACTGTCTCATACCTAAATTGCATATCTATAAATAAGTAATTTTATCATTAATACGATGTTCTTTCATTGTGCTCTTTCATTGTGGAATTTATTTGGCCTTGTAAATAGATTATGGTGTGTTGAAGGTCGAGATCAAGACAATTGATTCATAGCCATCTTACAATAATGTAGTACTCATTCTGGTAACTGGGTTAGTTACCTTTAATGCAAACAAAACACGCTCATTCACTCAGATCTTTTCTTTGGCTCGTTAGGAAAATTTATACTTTGTTTTAAATGATATGTTTAGGTACGTGGGTGAAAAAAATATCAACCAAGGCATAATTTTGTTTTGGTAAATGGTTGCGTTGCAAAGAACTATGAATCCAAAGCTAATCTTTCCTCATAGCCAATTGTCATGTTTGAAGTACTAGGTCAAGATCAGAATAGTGTGATTAAGAAACCCACAATAGCAGTGGAGGAGCATTCTCCTATTCTTTAGCAGGTACACATGCAACAAAATTCTAGGGAAGTTGTAGAAGGCTCAACATGACAAAAAGTGTCAAGAATTAAACATATTAACAACGAATGGCCACCTAACCCTGCTCAAGAAACTATGTTTTAATTAAAGATGCAACAAAAAATTCTAATGCTTTACTGGCTAAATAAAATCCAGCACCATCAATTGCAGTTGATAAACAATCTCTTGGGAGAGATACTCCTAGGGTTGTATCAAGTTCTCCTCACAATCAAGCAACTAATTCCACTTCCAGTCAGCATTAGGCATCTTCTGCAAATGAACGGTTAAGTTCTAGTGCTCGCAATTTGATAGATAATACTAGGGTTGTACCAAGTTCTCATGCTCACAGTCAAGCAACTAATTCCACTTCCATCCAGTCAAAGGCATTTTTCTACAAATGTACACTTAAATTCTAGTACTACCAATATGAGAGATAAATCTAGGGTTTTACAAAGTTCTATTCACAGTCAAGCAACTAATTCCACTTCCGTTCAGCCAAAGGCTTCTTCTACAAGTCAACCTGTAAGTTCTAGTGTTGACAATATGATAGATAATGCAAAGGTTGTACCAAGTTCTGCTCATAGTCAAGAAACTAATTCCACTTCCAGTTAGCTAAAGGCATCTTATGCAAATGTAGCCTTAACTTCTAGTACTGTCAATGTGAAAGATAAAGGTGGGGTTGTAAAAATTTATGTTCACTGTGAAGCAACTAATTCCACTTCTAGTCAGCCCAAGGCATCTACTGCAAATGAACGCTTAAGTTATAGTGTTGTTAGAATGATAGATAATGCTAGGGTTTTACCAAGTTTTTCTCACAATCAAACAACTAATTCAACTTCTAGTCAGCCCCCTCAAGTTCTATTACTGTCAATACGAGAAAGAAAGCTAGGGTTGTAAGAATTTTTGCTTACAGTCAAGAAACTAATTCAACTTCGATTCAGCCAATGGTATCTTCTATAAATGAACCCTCAAGTTCTAGTTAAGTCAATATGACAAAGAAAGCTAGGGGTGTACCAATTTCTTCTCACTGCAAATCAACCAATTCCACTTCCAGTCATGCAACGTTATCTTCTGAAAATGAACCCTGAAGTTATAATGTTGTCAATATGATAGAAAAAATAACTGGAGAAGTGGGTTCTCTATTTTTATTGACAACTTGCCTGTGAATGTTACCAATTCTCAAGAAGAGGATGAGTTGAAGAAATTTGGGGCAATTAAGACTTTGATGTTCAAGTTAAGAGTAGGCAAGGGGTAAAAGTCAGTTATTCTTTTGTTGAATTTGAGGAAACAACTTCAGTCCAAGCTGAAGTTGAGGCATCCCGTATTCTAATTGGTGGTCATCAAGCATTTATCAGGGTGAAACGTCATCTCAAAGAGGTATTCTTAAATGATGGGATGAGAGGACGTAGATTCTATTATTATTGGGGTGGATGAACCAAAAGAAGTGATTTTATGAATAGTGAAGATCAACAAGGTTATTTATCAGGACAATCTTTAAGAAGTTCTATGTGTTAGAAGAAATGCTTCCATTTCATGTGTTCCATGTGTATTACAATTTGTCAATGAGTATTCTAAGGTGTTATTCTAGATGTGGTTGTTTCCCATATGTATGAGTTGTAACTGTGAATCCCAAGGATTCAATCTAGAAGTTTTTATTTGTCTATGTGTGTGAGTTATTTATGAGTCATAGATCTAACTTCTTCAGATCTTATCATGTAGAAATCAGTGATCTAATTCTTAGATATGTAATTGCTTTATGTGATGAGTTAAATAGAGTATGTGATTTGTTGTGTGTATAATCTCTCTTAGCCCTCTTCTATTTTTATATTTTGGTATCAGAGCTGGTACTGGCATAACTCCTGCAAGGGAGGGCAAGGAATATGTGAGGGATCTTGTGTTTTATTATTTTTGTACATATTAGTATAGATGCGTGAGAGTTTATTTTTAGTGTGTGATTTTTTTTTTTTTGTGATCTTGTGTGAGTAGATCTATTTTTTTGTTTACAACTTATTCAAGGATCGTTAGATCCTTCTATTATATTTCTATCTGTAAAGTTTTGTTTGTTCTTATCTACTTGAAACCTGCAAAGGAGTTAAATTCAGCCCTTGATGGTTTTGTCAAAGTTTTGTGCATTATCATATTACAAATCTGCAAAATCATGCCCATAAATTGTACATGCTCTTGCATGGATCTAGATTTAGGATATGGATGTGAGATTGGGGGTGGAGGAGTTTCAAGTGGCCAATGATATATGTTAAAAGAGTTAATATTAGAGGTAGATCTCAATTTTCCGCTTCTATGGGGAAGAGATCTCTGTTTCAGATGTTTATGTCGCAATCTTTTTCCGATCTCAAATTTTTGAGTTTGCATTTTTAATCATATTGAGTCTAGTCAGCTCAATATGTGAGTGTAAGTTTTTCTGAATTGACCACCCTAACAAATGTTGCTTTGTGAAGATGATAAATTTCTAAGACAAAGATTGAACCATATAAAAAACTTTTCACCTATTCTATGCAGGGACATGGTGACTTGACTATGCCTTAAAGGCAACTAATAGTTTGATGATTATTGAGTTTGTAGTTGTGAAATGTTTCAATTTTGGTTACAAAAAAGGGTTGGTGATTCTTAAACAGGAAGCCTTGATATCCAAGACATCAATTCTTATGTAATGTCAAGTTGTTTAATCAAATTTTGAACACATTCAATATCTAGACCTCCATCCTCGCAACTGAAGAATAGTCGAAAGAGAAATATCTATTAGATGGTGGTTGGTCCATAAGATGGTTCATTACTTGAAAGCTCTTATCGTAGAGGCTTTGACAAGCCAAGGTGTCAATATTGTTGATATTTCAATGTTCATCAATGATGGTGAGAGGTGGTTACGTTCTAAATGGAGGTCAAGTGACATCTTGAAGATGTGGCAGTGAAAGAGCAGTGTTAGCGAGATTCTAGACTGGATATGAGTGTTGATGAAGACCACTGAGAAATAGATTATCCTTGTTGTTGTAATGTGTTTTCAATGTTTTCCATGTAAGAATTAAGGGAGGGTATTGGAAGTAATACTTCCATGTCATGTGTTCCATGTGTTTTACAAGTAGTCAATGACTATTCTGAGGTGTTTTTCTAGATGTGGTTGTTTCCAATGTGTATGAGTTGTAATTGTGAATCCCAAGGAGTCAATCTAGAAGTTGATATTTGTCTATGTGTGTGAGTTGTCTATTAGTCATAGATCTACCTTCTTTTGATATTATTATCTAGAAATGGGTGATCTATTTCTTATATATGTAACTGCTTTATGTGATCAATAAAATAGAGTATGTGATATGTTATGTGTGTAATATCTCTTATGACTTTTTTGTTTTTCTAATATGAAAAATAAATGGTGGAAGAGTTCAAATAATTACCAGCACTGTGCCAACGATATGATATGTTGATGCATAATCTGTACAACCCAAGTAATAACTTGGTTGGGTTGTTATTTTATATAGTGTTGATAGTGTAATATTCTTTTATTCTAGCTTCTATTATGGAGCTGGGTTTGGGATGAGAAAAATGCATGTGTTCCTTCATGAATATTTCTGACCTTTTGTTGCATATTTGTTTGAATTGATATTAGGAACTCTTAGGTTGGTCATTAATATCCGTTGCCACATAGAGCTTGCTATTGAATAGAGAATATATAGAAAATACATTTAATTTCCTTAGACAATGACAACATTGTTTGTTAAATTCTAAGTAGTAAAAGTATCTAATATTGTATTTGGATGCAGATTTTCACAAATCAGGCTATTGTAATCCAAGCCTTAGCACACTAGCCTTACATTAAAATATTTAATATAACAATTTTTTAATTGCAACTACCCTTTTGCCTTTGTACAAAAAAATATCTTTGGAATGCAATTTTTATAGTTACATTATAATGGAGCTTATAATTGAAATGTAAGCTCACTTTTGGAAGAGTTTATTTTTTTTACAGGAATTGAAGAAAAAGAAATTGTTCTAACCACTAACACTGGCAAAGCATTATATTTAGAAGTTTAGGAATAGGTCAATTTTAATATTAAACAGAAAAATTAAATTACCGAGGTATATGATGATGTTGTTATTAAGTTTATGGGAGGTTTAATGTCATTGAGAAGTAATTTATTTGTATTCTCAATCTTTTGTAAAATTTGAATTTAATTTACGTAGCTAGTTTCCACTTAATTCAACCTATGTAGTTAGTTTGCATTCCGAACTTCTCACATAAGTTTATGGGAGTTTTAATGTTTTTGATAAATAATTGGATTTTACTCCGAGTTCTTTATAAAAATTGAATTTAATCTACGCAGTTAGTTTTCATTCAATTTAATCTATGTTGTAAATTGTCAATCTCAATTCCATCTATACATTTGAGCCTGAATATTATTATCCTCTTGTTCCACACTTGGTTTCACTGGAAGTCCTTCTATACTTAAAGGGAGTCTTCCACTTCTTAGGGTAGAGCAAGGTAGAAGAATAAAGAAATTCCATGAATAAAGTTGTTACAATGATGCTATTAGGGTTTTGACTTTCAATGCATAGCCACTAAAACTGCTTTCAATAAACATTGGTTTTTAACACACACAATTGTGACAAATCTTGTTGAGTATAATTAAGTATAATATCACATGATTCTGCAAAACTAACCATGATTAACCACTCTAATGAGTTTTCATCCAAGATACATATTTTTAGTTTCCCTTAGAAGGTACTATTGCAGAGCCCCCTATGGTGGACCACTCTTGTAAATATCATAATGAGTTTTTCATGAGAACACTAGCATTATAAACTCAAAGAATCTTTCAATCATTACCTAGGATATTTTATTGAAAATAAGTATTTAGGGTAGAGGAACTAGCCAGTAATAATTAGCCATTAAAAAAATTTCACACCATCTCGTACTCTTAAGGAGTAGATCTGCCTCCCCACTTATTAAGTAAACTTCAAAGTTAATTACAACCATAAATTTCAAAAGATTTAGGGGAGTAAAAGAGGTCTCGTGATGAGTCGAACTACCAAGATCATGAGACCTAACATGCATGACATTACTATTGTTGGTCACCAATCCAAAGTAGTGGATTTTAGCTGAAAATATGGAAGATGGGAGGTCTCATCATGAGCTAGCTTGTTCATCTATGTTGCTTCTTTTGAGTGGCACTGCCATTAGCTAGTTACTAAGCAAAGATAGTGGCCTTAACCTGATTTTTAAAATTAAATAAGACAACTCTAAATCGATATCTATTAAGTGGGATATAGGCATTTCATGAGCTTAAAATACATCCCTTCCAAGGCTATAAAGTCCCATAGGAAGCAGGGCCATGTCTGTGGTATTAAATTTAATTTCATACTAAGATTTACTCAGTTATCTTTTTCTTTCCTTAAAAATCATCATTTCATTTCTTAGACAATGGTTTTAAGATGATTTGAGCATGATGCTTTAAGTTCTATGTTTGAAAAAATAGGAATCTTTAATGATGTGGTACCCTTATTGGAGTTAATTCTTTGTAGTGGATTAAGAAGAAACTTACTTTTGCTTCTAGATGACAACAAAATTTAGAGTGTTTGTTGATTGGTCTTGGAAGGTGTCATCTCATTCTATTTTTATTTCCCTTTTCTGTTATCATAACTCCAATTATTTATGGTATTTAGAGTGATGAATTGCCCAACGATGATTACTTACTAGGTGTTGATGGACAAAAATGTGTGTTGATTGTGGCTATCTCTAAATAAGCACTACGTGACCTAGGTACATGATTGTTATAGTAGGTGTAGGAATCTTGTGGTAGTCTTCCTGAAATTGCACCTTTTAAACAAACATTCGATTTTTTTCATCATAAATGTTAATAAGACTCTGTGCAAAAGTAAGAGCTTTGAAATCTATGAAAAGAAGGGATTTTACTTGAAACAGGACAACAAATATGTGATGTCTAACATAAAGGTGCAATACTCTTTGTCCACAATGTATGGTACAACACATTGATTTCTCGTACCTGATGTTGTTAGATTGCAATTTTATCATACTTGCACTTGATACATTCAACAAGATTGCAACTTTTTTTTAGTTGGCACTGTAATAGTGATGTTGCAGACTTGATGAATGCTTTAAAAATGATGACATACCATGATATCTTAAAATTTCCTTGCTGATATTTTTGCCGCCATTTTTATTGGGAAGCATAGTATGATGTTTAAACATTCCCCCTGCCTTATTCCATGTTTTTTTAATCCTATGGCTTGTCTTGCATGAGGACATGCAAGAAGATCAATGTGGGGGAGTGTTGAGCCTCTATTTTTCCCAGATTTTCATGATTTTACTGGATAATTTTATGCGTGTACTAAGTATATATAATCATTATTATTATTTTTACCCATTGTTAAGTTATTATTTATAGGAATCACGGGGGCTTCACTAGGGGGGAAATACCATACCATGTGCATTATATCGGGGAATATATATTGATGAAAAAATGACATAATATATTGAGCATATAATAGAGGTGAAAGGGTTTGTATATTGGAAGGCATAAAAAATGGAGCTCAAAGTTAATGAAAAATATAAAGGGGTATGAAAATGATAATGAAATAATTGATACCTACAATATCTAGTGAAATTAGGGGTTTTTGAAATTGGAAAGGTGTATTGGGGTCGTATTGGTAGGGGGTTAAATAATATGATTTTAGAGGTATTTTCCAATATCTAGTCAAATTAAGGGTATTGTTTAGTATGTTAGGAACACATGTGATATGTCAGAAGTTCTTTGAGTGAAGCCCCTATGAGAGGAATTTAGAGCTAGAAGTTGTTGACCTATGAACTCTTCTTCTTTTGTTAATTGAAGAGTATTTAATCTGAAAATGTCATTAATGTTAGGATCTTTTGTGGCAAGTACCAATAATTCATGTACTAGCAGTTCTTCTACCAGTTTTTCCTATAGTAGAAGTACAAGAGATACTAATGCTGCGAGCTTTGATAGCTTGGCATGGACCTTGACATTCCTCGGGAGAAGTCATGCTTACCATTTACTTGCTCGTAGATGTAACAAGAAATTGCCACATCCATTGCATTACAAGAAACTTCTCAAACCACTGTTTAAAACTACGTTGATCATGATCATGTTTTTATGCATATGCCAACAAGCCTTAGTCCTGCATTCACCTTCCTACGTCATACAAAGTTACTACACCACTTATCGAATTCCTACACCAATTTAGTTCTACAACAACATTTCTGCACCAATATGGGGCTTTTGTACATTGACACATTTCTCGTAAAATATGAAAGAGGTTTTTGTTCAAAATGTTGTTTGAACACTTCCCCATGATTCAATATACACCCATGTCATACAAACTTATATTTAGGGAATAATTAATGCTTCAGCACTAAATTCGCACTAGTTTTCAGACTGCCAATTTCCTCCTTGATTTTCGCATGGGTGAACGTGAATAGAGAAATTATGGAACTTGGATTTTTGTCCTAGTATAGAAGATTGACTAAGCTTCAAACATATTTCTAAAATTCATCACGGTTTGGGAGATATGAAGAGTTCTTTGGGGGCAGTTTGTTAAAAATACCAATGTTTTTTCCAGAATTCTAGAAAATTGTCTTCTAAATTACAAAGGTTCTTAACAACATATTCTTCCTATCACTGTTCTAGTGAATACTTCATGACCTGACATCAGTTTTTGGAAACCATAGATCAATTCGAATATCTTCATTTTGGCTCAGAATTGTTGCATAATTCTAAACTTATGTGGGTTGATCTGAATAGTTGGGAGGCATTTCTATTTGGTAAATCGTAGATCAATTTGAATCCAGTTAACAAACAAGCCTCCTTATTTTTGGTTCAATATTAGTATGTGATTCTAAAAATGATCTGTGTTATGTAACTATGGATATGAGTAACTGGGAGGCAATGTTTTTATAAATGTGAAGATTACATATTGGAAAAGAACAAACATGTATTTGGGAGTTTGCATTTCTTTGGAGAATAGGGTATTGATTTTGTTTTTTAGGGAAGGGAAGAGTTGCATGCCTAGTGGGATGATCCCTGGAGGGGTTGACTCGAGCCAGAGCTGCATCATTCCATAATTATGTAACATGAATTCAAGATTAATATATATTATGTAATTTTATTTACATTTATGTTTCTTCTGAATCTGTTGGTGTTGTCATTTAATTGTTGCAAGGGAAATGAGTTGGGTGGTTAGGCCCACCAGGTGGACCATTGCCCCATTCATCTTATGATTTATTTGCATTTTGTTTTGATAGCTCCATGTCATTTAAGTTTGATTTGATATAGTTTTGCAATCTCATTACACAATTCTATTTTATGCTTTGATTGCTTGATTTGTAATTTCATTCCATTGCTTTAGACATTTGAAGTTAATGATATTGTTAAGAACTTTTATGAATGAAGGATATTATGGTTTACTAAGAATTCTAATGATTAAACTTGTGATTGCCTTACAACTATTTGAGATACGAGATTGATTCTTGCACTATGAAGAGAAACATTCATTCTTGAACTTTTAATAATTAAATTCCAGGATCAACATAAGGAAAAACTATCATATTGTTTTATTTGCAAGTGAATTTCTCTCAAGAATTCTTGGCATGTTTTAAGATTAAAATGTTATACTTTATTGTTGCTTTAGGCCGATATACTCTGTGTAAGAACATAACATACTTCTAGTGCAGGAACATCGTTTTAATACAGGAACATCGTTCCAGTTGAGGAACATTTTGTGGTGTATGAATGATGATTCAGGCCATGAAGAAAAACTTGTAACAAAGATAAATGCACACTTTCCTTAAACTTAAATATTGAATCATTTTAAGAGAAATCATATAATGTATATCTCTTTTAAAAGTTTTTAATGGTTTCATTAGATTAATTGCAAATAAGTTGCCTTATGTTTTATTTCATGCTTTCATCTTTGCAACATAGAAGTAATCTTTTAAGAGGTTTTTTTCATTATTTATTTCTTGAATCACTTTCTTTTGAATGGGGCCTACATGCCCTTGTCCCCTGGACAACTGAGGAAGACTTACTACAGGAGTCAACTCAACCCAGAAGAGGAGCCAGAAGTAGATTCCCAGTGTGTTTACTTTGCTTTGAAGAGTCTTGTTCTTTTTTCCAGAATGATGGCTTTTTGAATTTCTCCCAAGAGCTTGGTTTTTATTTGATACATCCTCGAGGTTGTATTCTGGCATATATTGTTCTACACCTCTATGTTTACTTACCTAGATGGAAAAATTAAATGTTGGTGTAAATCTTGCATTTATATTGCCCGACAAAAACCTCAAATTATCCCTATAACATTGCTAAAATATGGTATAATTGGTTGGAATTGAGCGAACAAAACCAACATTTAATAAAATAAGAATTTTTTGGATCTTTATTTGATTTTCACACCAACAATAGTTTTGGTGGGGGTTATACTTCAAAGGAACCAAATCTAAGTTTCATGATGTATTTGGTGGGAGAGTGGGAAGGATCTGCGTTAAATAACCAAATTCAAGTGGAAAGAAGAATTAAATGAAAACCTCTAACAAGAAATGATGTCGAGAAAATATATTTTGGAATTAAACACAAAAAAAATTAATGTGACATAAGGACTAATTTCCAAATTTATTCATCTCACAAAAGGTGTCTTTATTGTTTCAAAAATTGTCCATAAACTAACTATTGAACTAGATGCATGTTGTTCAAAGGATAAATGAAATATTAAACTCAGTTCCCTCGGATTGCATATCTCGGAAACTTAAAGGTTGGAATCTACCACTAACTATACATTAATTATGATAAGTATAAGGAAATGAAATTTACCTCAACAGTTATATTGTGAAGAGTAGATTAAGATCCTTCTTCAACTGAATAGAAACTACCATTTACAACGGCAACAAAAATCTCTTTTACTAGTGATAACATTTCAAATCTCCTAGAATCAATCTACTCGTTGATTATATACCTGCCAAGTATTCACTCATATGTGCTTTATATCTATTATCAAAATTTTTGATTTTTGTTGAAATAAACATACATATCCAACTTGGACCATGGGTTATTGTTATATACTATACATATATCATTGTTGGCACCAAATTTCCTCAAAGATGATAGTGTCCTTAGGGAGGAGCTTGACTTGCATGCTTCTATGTGTATTGGTTTTGCATATGTTCTCATAATATAGAACACCAAAATGTTAGAGGTATTAAGGAAAGAATATTTCCTTTTTCTTATATCATTTTGGTAACAAAACTTTGCATATATCTCTTCTTTAAAAAATAAAAACCTTCTTCTTTGAAAACATAACGTAGTCTAGTATTTTTTTAAATAGGAATATAATTCCTTTTCTTTTATTTCCTCGAGTGAGGAATCAACAAGAGAGCTCATGCCACATTTACACAAATAGGACATGCAGACAAAAGAGATTAAAAAGTTATGAGATAAATAAGGTAGTATTTTGTTTTAATTTCATGAGAGTTCATAGGAAGAAACATGAAATATTCATAAAAATAGAGTGAGGATGGGAGGATAACCACAATGGATTACATAACTTTTAAGTTATGGATCCTTCATAAAACTTTATTGCCTACTAGTCTCCATTTATCCATATAAATATTTTTCATATTTGGTACGAATATGAAACTAAAGTGAACCTCCATGTGTCCTTTGCTGATAAAACTTTGCTACATAGTTAGATGGTCTAGTCCCTTCCACAACATCAACAGTTGGTGGCTACTAGCATGCTGACACTACCAAGTGGCCATGTTGTGTTACAATGCAACTTAGTTGTGTGGATATTTTCATCTAGGTTTCTATAATGATATCAATTTTTGGATGATGTTGGGAAATAAAGATAGCTCATCAACTAGGTAGATGAGAAACTGATATTAGATTACACCCAAAAATTTGTCTATCTTGTGAAAATCCATGGCCTTCCCCCAAAAAATATCTCATGTAAATGTATTTGACATGGATTCTCTGCCTCAACATTTTCCATAACTTCCTTAAGAAATATAGAGGTACTTTCATATTATTACAAGGAGCTTTATCAAAATACCATGAAACACCTATCCATCCAATGGGTATCAAAATGGATGGTAGGTGCACCCATCTACAAATGCATTTTTTTGTTAACTCGGAAAGATTAGTTGCCTTTTGTGTTAGCTAACAAAGAAAATAAATCTTTTTTAGTAATGTTAATGTCTCTAGGTTGATGTTTTGGCCAATCTGGGGTATCAAAGTAGAGAAGTGGATCTTGATATGACCTAGTCCACCACGATGCAGTTTGGTTCAATAGAGTTTGTCAAAGCTCTCCTTGATGATGAAGTGGACCTCCCTGATGGGGGTGTAAATGTAATTAAAGAAGGGGATTTGGAGGCTATGCCTGCCACCAAAAATGTGATGTGGATTAATGGAGGGGGTGTGATTGTTCCCCTGCATGCATTCCTGTAGATCGCAAGGATCATTATAAACCCAACTCAATTGAATATATTGGAATTTTTTTGCCATGGTTTAAGAAGGTGAGGGTAAGTACTCTAAGTCCATGTGAACACATTTTCTTCCAACAAATAGTATAAGGAGATTTTCCATTGGGCTTAGGTCTATGAGTGTCTCAATAAAGAATATAGTTACTAATCTATGGAGGTGTTGGTGAAAGTAGGGAGGCTTCCTTGGAATGTTTAACAAACCTGATTAAAAATCCATGTAAAAAATATAAGACCAAGGTCATGGGACACATATTCTAGGATGAATGGTGGGAAAAACATCCTAGTGGGTGTTCATTTTGGTTTATTATGGCTAAGCAAATTGGAGAAGGTAATGGTAAAGGCTTTGGAAAGGCATGATGAATCAATTGCCTTTTTATTTATGAAAATAATAGAAAATAGGAGAAAAGGAAGCTAAAGAGTCACATGTTGCATGTGAGGAGGAAAATAGAGAAAATAATGGAAAGCGAATAAAATAGAGGCCTCATTAATGAAAAGGCTTCTAAGGATCAGTTCCTAGACTTTTTCTTAGTTCAAGTTTGGATATCTTTCTATATTCTCTCTCTCTCTCACTCTTTGACAAATAGAGTTTTCTTGGAGCACTCCAAGATTAGAACAAGAAGATAAAAGAAGGCAAATGGAAGCAAAGATAAATCAAGGAAGTGTAAGATCAAGCAACTACAACAAGATTATTTGTAGGTATCAATTTACATGTATGATTTCCTTGCTATATATAGCATGCATGGTTATGAATATATGTTCTTAGTTTTCTTGTTGTCATTGGCATGGGTTTTGGAAGGTGTCACACTGTTCTTCAACCTAGCCTTACCATTTTCAGATAGCCATGGTGTTATGGGATATCATGTTTTGGTTGAGATGGATTGTGAGATGGATTTGAAACTGAGTGAGGTGGATCTCCAACAGAAAATAACACATATCCTATTGATCCTTGAATTGGACTGAGGATTGCGGTAAATCACTAGCCTAGTAACCCTTGAATCGGATTGTGGATTTTGCTAAAGCTAGGTATTATGTGCCTCGGTCAGACTAGGAATCCTCAATCTATGACTTGAGGGATATTCTATAAATCCTAGAGGTGGGTGCTCTCCATTAGGCCTAGGAATCCTATGGTGGGATAAACAATAAAGATTGGAGGGTGGGGCCTTAGTTAGGAACTAGTGATCTAGTGTGGATTATGGTAAAGCCGAGAGACTAATGTCTCGATTATGGCCTAACGATCCTTGAATCAAACTGTGGATTGTGGTAAAGCCTAGAGACTAAGAGACCAAAAAATTCCTCAGGATGTAGGTGGATAAATATGATGCCATCCATGATTTTTTATGGCCTAGCGATTCAGTGGGGATTGTGGTAAAGCCTCATATTGTATGTTTATTTTTTTCGCCCAATGATTCGGTGATGATTACATTAAAGCCTGGCTCTATTAATGAGGGTGAGGTGGTATAGACTTGAGAAGCCTTGGTTTAGTTTTGGTTATAAGTCCCCTATTCATTTTTGGAATATGGCATGAGGGTGATTCGCTAAAAGAAATATTTGGCTTAACAAATATAAAGTCGGGTGGTATGTGGAGGTCTCAAACCTTGTTTGATTATGCATTCACTAATAAGAGTTCTTTCTCCTTGGTATTTCATCTGTAAATGTTTTGGTTCATATGTGGTATTTATGGTTGTTGTATCCTTGTATTTTTGTTGGTTATATGCAGGTTATGAACATGTTTTATGACAACTATGATGTATGGATCTCATCATGTTTTGGTTGATAAATGAACGAAAAATGAATATATTACCTAATAGATGATAATGCAACTAATATGATAATTCTTTAATTCCTCCTTATGAATATTAGATAAGTATGAGACCCTTGTGCTTAGATCTATTTTTATGACCTGTAGATTACATGTGCATAATGTGTTCGATGAAATGTATGTCATGGTTAGGCTTGGTTAAGTAAAGTTCTTCATCAAGTTTTATGTTAGATTCTTTTTCTGGGCATCATTTATTATCTTGGAAATTCTCATCAAGTTCCAGGAAGTGGTATGGAGATTACCCCTGAAAAAATTGGCTTAAATCTTATAGTTTCTCGCAAAAAAGTAGCTAAAAACAACTGTAGTCTCTCCCTTGCAAGCATTATGGGAGCGAATGGAGGGCTCCAGTCAGATGAAGGCTTTTTCATGGTAGTGATTGGATGGTTCCAGTCACATGGAGGCATTTTCATCAGAGTGACTGGGGTTTTAATTCATTGAAATGCTAGGTTAACATAAGGGTTCGATAGCTGGAATTGTGGATTAGCTTCTCGGAGCCCTGCAACACTTGTGGGAGGTTTGTAAAGTGTTGTTTCATTGCTTCTACTTCCTTAACTACACTTAGGGAGTTGAACCATGTCATAGTAACTCTTTGTCACATGTTTATCCCAACAGATCGGTTAACGTGGGTAAATGTAGGAGGAGGATGTTACTGGGAGGTGTCATGTTGGGTCCCTATAATACTAGTGATTACCCCATTACTATTGTAGTTGCATCCCTTATTAATATAGTTGTGCCCCTATTATCCCCATATTGTTATTATTGTGCCCCATAGAATCCCTCTATTGTTATTTTGGTGGCTTTATATTATTATTATTAGGTTGGTTGGGTTATTGTAGGTTTTATCCCCGTACAGAAATTCCCTGCATACGAATTCTAAATCACAGAAAAATAAACAATGCGAGAGCATAACACATAAAAACACATATGCACAGAGATTTTCCCTGGATCCCAAAAACCAGGACTACCAGCTTGATTTTTTCATTATGTTTCCTTTCAATGTTACAATACATATTTATACATGTCGAAGCATCCAATACCATGGACCAAAAACCATCGCGTCCAAAACCATGGACTAAAAACCATCGCGTCCAAAAAACATGTGCGAAAATCATGCAAAAAACCATAAGTGGGTCCGCCCAACCTAACATAGAGTCCAAAACCAAAATTTTCCGGGGTGGTGCCCCGGACCCCATAAAGTGGGGTTACGGGTACCTGTCAAACCCCCTATTAGCTATGTGGAAAGAATATAACACAACCCAACAATCTCCCACTTGTTGTTTGCTTTCCACGGGGGGCCACAGGAGAGCTTAGTCATTTTTCCAGCCCTGAAACGGCCATTGTTTCTCTACACCAAGAGAACTTATCAGAGCTCACATATTTTGTTAATGCATCTGTAGTATTCTTCAAAGTGTCCACCTTTACCAGCAACAGCTTTTTGTCTTCTATCATATCCCTCACAAAGTGATACTAAACATCAATGTGCTTTGTCTTTGAATGATAAGCAGGGTTCTTTGACAAGAAAATTGCACTTTGGCTATCACAGTCTATCCTTATAGCTCCCTGTACTAACCCCATACTTGAACACAATCTCTGTAACCAAACTGCTTCCTTTCTTGCATGAGTGGATGCCATGTATTTTGCCTCTGTAGTTGATAGTGCCACTACAGATTGTTTCTTACTTATCCAACTGACTACACCTCCAAATAGGTTAAACACATACCAACTTGTAGATCTTCTATGATCTAGATCTCCAGCCCAGTCTACATCAACAAAGCCACGAATATCCAACACTCTGTCCAATCTTGGTCTTCCTTGGTAGCAAAAACCATAATCACTAGTGCCACGCAAATACCTGAAA
>APFE031235197.1:80660-95495 GCA_000404065.3 Pinus taeda | reverse complement strand
TTGAATGTCTGCAACAATGGCTTAATCAATCATAATTGTATTGTCCATGGTAGAGTGTATTAGAGTATTCAATAATTCTAATACAATACCCATTCTATCCATGATCTCAGCTTATAGCATGTAATGCTGTAGAAGTTCCAAAATGTAATGCTGTCAACAAAATCAACCTGCTGTAATGATACTATGTAAAAAAGGTGTGAAAGTATGCCAAGTATGAAAATCAAAGTGCTGCAAACAAGACTGTAAACTGCCTGAAAACTGAAAGTGTATAAACTAGCAACCATCCATCATCCTAAAAACTTTATTTTATCATGAGATGCTACCTTCCTCTTGTCACTACTCTACTTGCTAATAATTTTTTTTTTTTTTTTTCAGCGTGCTGATCACGATGAACCTGTGATGTTGACTTGGTCCTTTACAATTTACTTGCAACACTCTTGATCCTTTTTCTTTGGAAACTTTACTTTCTTTCAGTGATTGACCTTTTTCAATATTCACTTAGCCCCAACGGAGTTCGTAAACTTGCCGGCTAAGTACACCGTGTTTTGGGAAGAAATGTCCAACAATACACGCTTTAGCATCCGAGGAAGAAACGTCCAGCCTCTATTGTGATTTCCGGAGTGCAATCCTCAGGTGCACAGCCCCAACAGTTATGAGTAATTGTCTTCTGCTATAGCCATACAATAAGTCCCAGAAACATGTCCAGCTGATCGGAAATTCGTGTGGTTTCAAAACTGATATGCATAGACCCTTCTCACGTGCCTTTCAGCCCACAGGGACCTCTGCCAAATAAAATAAAAATAGGAAGCTCGACCTCTGCTAAGAGAAAGGTATGCAAGTAGGTATTATTCGTGGTAGGTATGCAAGTAGAGTCAAGACTCAACAACAGAGATATCAGAATTCGGCACAAAGAATTATGGTTAACGTCACGGACGATGTAATCAGCGGCCTCTTTATCAATTACAATTAACAATCCGAACGGACAAGACAATGTTTGACCAAACAATTTCGGAAAACCAAAACGTCAAGAATATATATCATCGGAGAGAACAATCACATTGATCAGGGTGTAGACGCAGCACTCTTCTTGACGCAAATCCCACTAACAGGAACATCGTGTCCATATCGTCAAAATGCCCAACAAAACTTCATGCCAAATTGGAAGTGTTGTTGGAAATTGTTGTTGGAAATTGCATGCAGAATATGACTGAATTTGTGAGAGAATTCCAGCTTTCGGCTTCCTTGAATTGTAGAATTCCTCTCTTGTACTTCGTATAAATGAGAATGGTCAAGGGGTACTTTCTTTCGTAGCTGGCGCAATGATGCAACTACAACCTGGCACATCCGTGTCACAGGACTCCCTCCAGGTTTTTGAAGTCTATAAACGATACATCAAACCCTTGGCCATTCCGCTAATCAAATCCAATGCAATTCAATTCAGTGGATCGCTCCATCTCCACCAGGGAGAAACCCAAACGACTGCAACTCACAAAACACCAAACATGCGGTTCAGCGTTCGGTCACATTGAGAATGACGGGGAATGTTTGGGATGACATCGTGCTGCCCGGCGGAGAAGTAGAATGTCAACTTGTCAATCACACACCGCTCGACCAATCCTCTCAGCTCTTTGCTAGTAGAACTACTTCTTATAATTACATCCACGGATTTCATCGAAGCGACTCAACTAATTTTGAAGATATACCCCGCATCTCCATCTGGTCGTGGTCGTGGTCGTGAAGATATCCCAGGCCGTATAAAGAAAGGCTTTACCAGAAGCTATTGCCAAAAGAAGGATGTATCTAATATGTGCAAGTTCAAGATTCGACCATGAAATTGCAGTATACAGGAGGATAACTTAAAGTCCAAGCAATCAACTGGTCTACAAGTCATTCAAAAAGCCGTCAGGTACAACGATGCTCCAATACACCTTGTAGTTCGAACTTGTATTCCAGTGCTCCAAATGTCAAGTCAGCACTCCAAACTTTGCCATTTTCTGTTCACAAGATAGTTAACGAATCTGCTCTTTTCATGTCCTTTAGATGCCTTGATTCATAGAGATAGATAGCTCATATTATATAGAATGATGACTTTTCTGTAGCACGATTTTACACATAATTTGTAGCTCGCATCACAAAGATTGATAGCACGCATTTCATAGGTATTTGTATTCCTGTAGCTCGCATCACAGTGATATGTGAAATTCGCGTCACAGAGATATGTATAGTTCGCATCACAGAGAGTTTGTGCCTTAGATTCGCATTAGTCACAGAGTGTCAGACATTCGCAGAGCAGAGATGTTTAGCCTCATACTTTTCCTGAATTCCATAGAGAAATTAACCTCAGAACATGCTCGAACCTGTCTTCTCAGGCTGTTCTCAGGGAATGCCGACGGATAATTGCCGAAAGCGAGATAATGAAGGAGGACGATAACAACTGGCCTGAGCCGGATAGGGTTGGGCGTCAGGAGCTGGAAATAGTTATGGACACACAATTATGCCACCAATTTAAATGTCAGTATTCCGTTTTATCAATTGAATGATCATGCAGCGCTGGAAGGACCAGGTTAGGGAGGTGTCAGTGCTGCAATATGGGCAGAAAATAGGAGTTACAAGAGAATCCAGCAGCGTATGGAGGCCCAACAGTCTAAATTCATATTCTTGTCAGGGAATAATGGTAAATCGCAGCGCTATTATACCAGTGCGCAGACTTTGACAGGCTACAGGTAGGAATACAATGCCTAGTTGAAGATTTGATGGGCTCAGCTAATAAAATAAATGGTCAGGTAATGAAGACTAGGCCAGCACTATTCAAGGCAACTCAGATCAGTTGCTCAGGGAAAACAGGCCACACATCATGGGTCTGATACCATGTTAAACAGACATGGACAGCGGGAACAATAGAAACATAAATCATGCATTGTTATTTTTATTCACAAAAGATGTACATTTATAGTACAATATGGTGACCGTGGATTTAGATCCCAAGTCTCTTGGACTGGCTTGCCATTCGCCTTCCACCCAACACCTCAGGTTAGGTTCCAACAGACCCCAATATACAAAGGCTAGAGATGGAAGTGTGTGAGCTACAACAGCACTACGATGAGGTTAAGGGCACAATGTGAATCGTCACATTGAAATAGAGGCTAGCTAAGCTATAGGAGAACAAGCAACTGAAGGAACAGGTGGATGTAGTGTTTCACAAGGAAGAAGTGTTGAAGGTGAGACTAAAGCCATAGCTAGAGGAAGCTTACGCAATCACATGAAATATTGAAGGCAAGCTTGCAACTCTGCAAGCAATGCAACAAAAAATTTAAGCTGACAATGCAGGACCAGTAATCAAGTAGACAGTGGAAGATGCAAAGCAGGCGATAGCTCATGGTACAACTGAGGTTGTGGTCATACGGGTCGAGCTGGACGGGCTTCATGCAAAGATCTCCATGCCTACTAAGTGACTCAAGGGTGAGTCATGATGTTTTTCTTGGGGGCTTGTTGGGAGCGAGATCCCCCAAGGGCAGTTTTGGGGCTAAAAGCCCATGTTTGAGTCAGATTTTGTAATAAAATTATAAAGACTTGGCATTTTGTGGTCGTGGAGCACGAAGGTGTCATGTGTCATAAAGGGTAGTCTACCCTTAGTTTTGTAAAGTAAAGTCGGTTGTAAGAGATTTACCCATGATCTGTGGACCATGGGATTGTATAAAAAGAGCTAAGATCTAAGTAGTTTTGGGGACATAAAATGTAAGAGAATCGTAGCTCTGAAGTAAGAAGTCTAAGTCTGGGGTTGTAGCATAAGTAGAGGCTCTGTAGCTAAGTGTGCAAAGGCCTAGGGTAGAAGTTCGCAGTTGAGTGCATGGACCCCTACAGTTGTGTGCACAAGGCAGAAAAAGTTTGTAAACACTTGGAAGTTATCAATAAAGAGAAATATTTGGCAATTCTTGTGTCTTTGTTCTGTTAATGCATCTTGTTATGTTATGTATGAATTTCCTTTATTATGCTTAGAATGAATGAAATTCCATTGAATAGTTGAACGCATTTACGAATATATGTTTACGCAGTGTTAACTATAATTGTTTGATAAGATAAGCAATTCACTTATATTATTTGGGTAATCTCCACAGCACACTGCCATAGCAGTGCAAAAGTACCTGAGTAGCAGGCTAGGGCTGTGTGAAGGTCAATCATACCCTTTTGCGGAGGTATTGAAGGATGGAATAAAGGGCTTGTCTTGCAAGCCCTAGATTGAAGTAGCCTGCACGAAGGCAAGGATAGAGGGAATCAAACGACATCACAAAAATCTCAGCGTGTGGAAACTTGGTTCCAACATCCCCCTATACTGCTTTGGGTGAGACTTCAATCCACACTCCATAGGCTGATGCAAAAAGGGCCAGTAGTGTGGGGATTTGTTTGGCTAATTAACACTGAACCTGGGTCAGGCCCCCTCAAACCAACATTGAGCCCAAGGCTACCATGGCATAGGTAGATTCCAATTATTTTTTCAAGATTGTGCGAATTGTTGACAATTAAAACCTTGAGCTTGATTTATTTGAGGATTTTTCCATGGTCTTCTGACAATAAAGTAAAGGGGGTCTACCTGATTTGGCATTCCTTCTTCACTAAACACAGCCTTAAGATGTGGTATAGAGGGGCATTCTTTTGTATCATGATTTTACACACATATAACATAGTTTTCTATGCTTTTTAAATCTAAAGGACATTCTCTTAGAGCATGTTTATTTCTACACCTAGGACAAAATATGTATAATGAAAAAATTTCAACTTTCTACTTGTTTTGTATTTTAAGGGTTTCAATTTTCTCATCGAGACTCCCTAAAATATATATTTTAAAGTTATCAAGAAAACTACCTATTTCTACCCTACTTACTATCATGGCTGCATAAATTGTTCTCTTGATATAGAGGATCCCTTGAACTTTTTCATGTTCTTACTTTACCTCTTGAAATATGTACAAATAGATGATAGATATTTGCAAATGGTAACTGAGAAATATCTCCTTTTCCAGTTAGATTGAGAAGATCTATCAACTCATATTTAATGGATTTGAGTAAGAGAGCTTTCAAAGTTTCCTCATCCAGATTATTCATTTTTTCCCTTTTTATATTATAAACAAATCTCTTGACAAAGTCTTGAAGATTCTCATCTTATTTTTGTACCATTTTGAAGACTACATATTTGATGTTACGAGGCATACAATTATCCTTGAATTTCTCTAAGAATGCATCTTTCATTTGTGCCCATGTCCTTATAGAATTTGTTTCTAAACTCATAAACCATTTTAATGTTGCATCCTTAAAGGTGGCAGGGAACAATTTTAGTTTTCGAGCATCATGGAGATAATAATATCATCTACATAATACTTCAAATTCAAAGAGAAATGTCTATGGGTATTCACTTCTTATTCCATCATAATTTGGGAGAATAGAGGTTGAGATTTTCTTCATTGCTAATGTTGTATCCTCATCAAGGATAGGGAATCAAAAAGGTTCTAGATATCCTCTTCCTCTACCTCTACCACCCCCTCTTCCACCTCCTCTGTTTCCTCCTCCTCCTCCTCCAATCCTATGTTGTTCACCATTGACATTGTGTACTTATCCTTCTCCTTCTTCAACCATGATGGATTCCTCAGAAGAGATATCTAGTTCTACAACAAGATTATCTAGTTTTTCTTTAAGTTCTTCTAGTTCCTCTATCAATGTTTGAAGTAAGTTTCTTCCTCTTCTTATTCAGAAGGAATTTCTAACTCTTGAGCTATAAGTTGTTCTCCATCTGAAGATATAAAAATTATTCCAGTTGTTGGAGATGTAGAATCTTCTTCTATCACAAGCTATGTTGATGAGGTTGGTGAACCTTTAGATTGGATTTCAGATCTTAAGACTTCAGGAAGTCTATATTGGCCTACTATGGATGGAATTCAAGTTTGTGTGTGTGGTGTGGCACTACGAGGTCATGGTGGAGTAAGTGATGATGTAGGAATTGAACTTCTTCCCCGACTTACAAACCTACCTCTAGAGTCTCTTTCCCTATGCATGCCATGTTTTTATTTGATATATATATATTTCTTTTAAAGGCTTCTATTTATACTTCCCCGATAACGACGCCAAAATGTTTGGTCAATTTAATGTTCTTAAATTGCAAGCATAAATTATCGACTGAAGTTGGTAAACGTATGAAGTGCACGTGCACTATATATGCTAGAAGCCTATTCTTTCGTTTATGATGGTTATGTTTTTTTTTAGATTTTCGTTGTTATCTAGATTTTCGTTAGAGTTAGATTTCTACAAATTAATACTTGAAAGTTAAGCTACTGTCAGAATAAATGAGATTTAAGTTATTGTTAGATTAATCTACCAAATTGCATCTAATTAAGTATCATTATAAAATGTCTTATGTTATTCATCCTAAAATTATGAATCTATATAAACACTTTGCTGCTATGAAAACAAAGTATTGGAAAAAGCTTGTCTACAAAATATATATATACAAATTTTGACCTTAAGGAGTATGAAACAAATCTCTAATTACAAACTATAGAGTGATACAAATTATAATTCTAGAAAGCATGGAAATATTAACTATGATGAAGAAAAAAATGTTGAAGGACTAATTTATTAAACGACTCGATCATAACGAAATACGAAATGGTAAACGAAGTAATCTAAATTATACGAAATAATAAAAATAATGAAGTAATTAAACTAGAATGCGGTGATAACATAAAGAAATTGAATGAAAATAATCATAAAGCAACGAAATGAAAATAAACTGAAAACCTTGATTGTCTGCAGGGGCCCTCCATATCCAGTAGGTATGATTCAAAATCACATACACGTCGAATCAGAAAGGTAACTTCAAATTAATACAAGAACGAAGGTCTGGTTCACAATTTCTTTAGCAATTAACAAATACTTCCTCCCAGATATCGTTTACAAGGATATATATTTATATAAAATGCATGCACAATCAGTTGAGACTTCTATACCTACAAGTATGTCATTCAATCCTAATTCAAATATGAAACTATATAGGAAAAGAGTCATTTCATCGATTTTCTATTTGGAAAGAAATCAAGAAAACCTGTTGTGACTGGAATCTTCTTGCTACGTGTTGACTTGTATCTTTTACCGTGCTAGTGTTTGATTCCTTCAGTGAATTGGCTCAAGCGAATAGGAGGAGATCCATGAGGGGATCAATCTTCAACTGTCCATATGCTTAGTTGCTTCATTAGCGCACCAGAACCTCACGAACCATGGAGGTAGCTGCAAATTTATAAAATGGATGTAGAATCATGTTAATTCCATAGCTAATGCACTCTTTAATATAATAATAAGGAACAT
The DNA here is from genome assembly GCA_000404065.3 of Pinus taeda. NCBI lineage: Eukaryota > Viridiplantae > Streptophyta > Pinopsida > Pinales > Pinaceae > Pinus > Pinus taeda. The sequence goes on along the minus strand of APFE031235197.1, from coordinate 88,146 downwards.
TAACGCATATGGAAAATAAGACATGTAAGAATTGTTACCTTATCAAAATCTATGATTTAGTGCCTTTATTGAGTTGATAGTGATGATGAAAAAGAGGAAAATGATGGAAATTTGTGTCAAAACAAAATAGTTATGGAAATCTACACCAACTATATCAAGTTGTCAAAGCAAGCCAACTCCTTCACCAAGGCAGGTGGCTCACCAGGAAACAAGTTCAGCAAAAGTTTTCTCATCTCATGGAGGAACTCAACACAATAGGGACAATTGCTTCCTAAGTGGGGAGGAATGATCCAGGTGGATATTGGTGGCCACCCGCCTATTCTACTTGGACCCCCACCATTTTTTCTTTTAGTTTCTCAGTTTCCTTATTTGTAGCACAATTTACTATTTTTGGCAGTTTTTTAGGTCCTGAACTTCCAGAGCCATTTTGAGGCCCTAAACAACGTTTTTTGGGAAAACTGGGACCAACATGGGTTATAGTTCAATTTAGTTCATTCAAAATTTGTATTCCCTTAATAGATATTGCTAACAAGGTATTGTGCATGTCAAATGAAGATCGTATGCCAAAGTTACGACCCCAGGAAGTCGACGTACCAATTTACCCAAACGGGGCCCATAGTTTGGCCCTTCATCTCCTAGGGTTAGGTTTTTGGATGTTTAGGGTTTTCCATTATTTCTCAATAATAAATAGGCCTTTGAACCTCATTGTAACATAGTTAAGAGGCTTGTAGCCACCACATCTCTTCTCAGAGATAAGCTACCATTGTCCCAGTTAGTCTTATTTTCCATTATGTTTGTAAGCATATTTCAGTATTTGATATTAATGAAATGAAATTTTATTTCTACTGCAGCTTTGTCTTTATGGTTATATCTATAATTTTTTACGTTCCTGTTTAAATGTGAATCAATGAAAACCTTCAAGAGTAAATGTATGTATGCCTATTTCCATGCCTCCCTATTTATTAATGTGTGAAAGAATCTAGATCTAGGGAGTATATTTAATGATTCACCTTATTTTTGTAAATATATAGGGAAGATCTACAGAGTATTAATCTCTTAGCCAACATTATGGAAAATATAGTTAACAATTTGTTCTCTATGTACCTAATAGGGTAGAATTGAGAGTTAATGATTGTTTTGAAATTCTCCTACTCAAATATTGGTAGATCACACTCCATATTAAGTGTGTCCATGTCACTTTCCCATAGAGTTAATGCATGAAACTCCAAATTCAATCTTACAAATGAAATTTTATACTCTTATTCTATATGATGGAAACAAAAATAGGTCTTTAATTATTGCAACCAATGATTCAATTTTACATTGTCAATCAATATGGCTTGACATCTAATTTAACATCAATTTTAAATAAGGACTATGAAGAGGTGAGGACACTGGAACCTGAGTGCTCTTTCTCTAGCTCTTTACTTGAAAACTTTTATGGCTCTTCATTTTCTCACATATTCCCCTCTAATCTAATCCATGAGTTAAAACTTATATCCTCACAAAGATTTATGAGATTCCTCATCAGAGATGCCATGAGGAGGCCATATTGTGAAAGATATTAAATACTTTATCTTCTAGAATTGCAAATCCTTTTCTAGTAGATATTTGGGGTTATTTTGGATAGACTCATCTACCATAGCCAAGTTTTTATAACCCTTTTCTGAAGCCAATACTTGAATCTTGAAATTTCCCACAAATAATTCAAAGAGAACTTTTCTCTAATACCATTATGAATGATTTATAAAGTACAATGCCTATTATATTAGAATATTCCATCACAACAGATCTTACAATATTATGAAAATATTATATTATGTAGACTTATTTCCTTAGATTCCAAATTAAGTAATTATTATCTTTGTTTCAATTGATGAAACAACTAAATTAAGAAATGGAAAAATAGAAACATAAAAACAACATCCACAGAAATGAACAAAATATTTATCTTGGGAAACTTGATACAAGAGAAAATACAACTAGAAGATGATACCTATCCTTTTCTCTCTTTGATTAAGTTATAAAAATGTACATATAAAGGAATGGGAACTCCTTTGGAGTCACCTTTGACAATGTGGACTAAAACACTACTATAGATTCCTAATTCGCCTTCATTATTATATGAAAATTCCTTTGAGAAATGTCCCACTAAGTTATGGAAATGAAAATGTAACCCCTTCCTCTCCTAGTGCCCCAATATTTACCATAGTCTAATAACCATCTAAGGTTATGGGTTTGACTTAATCCCTAACATGATTAAGTTTTGGAAATTATAAAATATTCTTGAATGTACTCATGTGGTAGCTCCATATGTGGGAGAAATGGTGGATGATGTGGTATCCACTCAGATCGTCATGGTCAACTATGTAGGTCAACATGCGAGAAGCATGACTTTTTCTTACAAGCTACCATGAAAGGTAATCTTTGGATTCTTCGAAAGTCTTAGAGTGTAGAATAATGTCAAGGAAATGCACATTATTTGAACAATGCAACCCTAAAAAGCATCTTTTGATGCCTCAAAATAGATTTGGAAGCTTCTAGACCCAATTTTCCAAACTAGGATATGCCACTAAAATGGGTCCTACAAGCCAGTTCTTCCAATTTTTCCACCTAGAGAACATTAGGATAGATGAAAAATAGCATGATGATCTAATCTATATCAAGGAAAATTTTAGCAATTAAAACATAACAATCCATTGAAATTTCTCTTTATTTTCACATACATCCCTAATGCCAATAACATTATCTGTTATATCCTCTCCCATTTTCATACACCCATGATGCTTTCTAGTCTCTATTAATGATTTAAGGAAATTGCATCTTGCATCTAGTATCTGATGCAACTCAATTTTTTGGCATGACACACTTGTATCATTTTTATACTACTCAATTGAACACTTCGTATTAGGTCTCATCATTATTACACAATAATGACTAACTAATTCCCTCATGTATATTACATTGAGTAGCATCTACCCAACATTATTCACACTTATTTGTATTACAAATTAGGAGTAAAACACATGACATGTCATCTCAAATTATTCCATTCCATGGATCTACAACATAGATTCTCCTTAGTGTATCAACACATACAATATTTTCTTATCTCACGAGCACTAGTTCCCTTCGTTGCACTTTTTCATCAATTTTTTTCTTGATACCTAATAATTTATCATCTCATTGAAGCTTTAATACTTTATAAAAATAATTTTTAGGATGAAAAGTTATTTATCATTAGTAAATTCATTTATAACAATGGTATTTTTCTTAGACATTATATTTTTCTTCCCTTTGCCTAGCACCACCCTAAAAATGGGAGGAAATCAAGGATGATTTCCACTTAAACTAGAAGGAACTAATGATGAATAGATACATCCCCCATTGTCCTAAGGGATAAAAAGGGCTTAGCCAACACAAATAGATTATAAACCTATCCAACCATTTAACAAAAGCATACAGGGGCACTACTCCCTTTAGGAAAAATCAATTTAGCTAGCTTAGCTAGCTCAACTAGGTAGTGCAATGTTTGAGGAGTGCTACACCCGTAGGGGCCTAGTATTAAAGGAGAAGCTACATTATTTTATTATTTAACTATGTGGTTTAGTTAGAAAGGAATCTCCTTCCTTATTGGAGGTGGTCCATCTACATTTTATATTATTTTTTAACCTTCAGTGGTGTATATACCTAGATTAGGTTTTTTGAATTAGAGATTTTACAGACATATAAGAGATCTCTTTAATTCATCAAGAAAATAAAGAAATTGTTTTTATATTCTCTAATTTATAGGTTTATCATGTTTTATCGGTCCTTTTAGACATATTTAGCTTCAACTGGTGACTTTTGTAATGCTTCCTCCTGGTTTCGTGTTCTAGCTCAAGTTGTAGGAGGTGTTGCAACGGATCTAACTTGACGTCCAATGCCTATTGTGGAGACGGGGTTACAAAATTCCTTTTCTTCCAAAGGTTGTGGAATTGAAATCTAATAATCCTTTCATATCCAAGTCATCGAGAGCTTTCTCATGAAATAAAGTTTATATTAATCTAACTCTCGGATCAAAGGTTATGAGAAATTGATGTTTAACCAACTATAGAGCCACACCAACATTGATGTGCCACATGAAATCCATGTCGTTTAGCCCCAAATACACCCAAATGCTCTCCATGTGACCTTGGAAAGTCAGGTTGGTGAGTCCCACGAGTTAGCTCCATATCATGTTGCTTTATTTCTCACATGGTTCAACATTAGATGAAGGAGAAGGGCAGGTAGGTGGTGGATAGTTGTTAAGGCTTTACACTTAAAGTTTCCTAACTAGGTCCCACTCTTCTCTGCATCATTTTTTTCACTTTTTTCCCATTATACACATTTTGGATCAAGTCTTGATCAAGGTGGACCCACAAGATCACATCACACTGGATTAGTGAAACTCTTGATCAACCTCCTATTTCAAGGTATAACCATGCACAAATGTCATGTGGGTGGGTGGTGGATAGAGTTCTGTGTTTGAATCACAGTCAGGTCAAACCCTCCATGTCTCATCAAAATAGTTAACATCCCCATATGCTTGGAAATGAGTAGTGAGTAGTGGAAGGGTTTCATATCAGAACCTCAGTTGTGTCGAAGACTAGCTTTTGACTCTACCTTGCTTCTATTGCAACTTCTACTTGCCAGTGTTTGAGGTCCACATGTAGGGTCCACCCCTAACCCATGTCACCCTAGCCACATCAAATTGGCATCAATTATCAACATCGAAAGTTATCTCCTTCTTGCATGTATAAGTTTGTGGTCAGTGACCAATTGACAATATGAGCCCATTGGCACAGTGTCTCTTCACCGACCTATTACAGAATACTTAAACTAAAACATCAATTCGTTAAAAACACACGTAATTGTATGAGAATAATTACAGTTCATCTACCACTTTGTGTCATTCTAAAAATGCTAAAGTATTATTTATAGAGAAACATATTCTTGTAAATAAAGAAATAAATGGGAACATGCTTTAGTACTTCCATCATGAACATAATTTTAACCTATATAGCCAAGGATTTTATTTCTATTATATATAGACGAGACAACTGCAATTTTCAAGTATGAAAGAAATCATCATAAATGAAACATTTAACTTAATTGTAAACCTGTAAGGCATGGGTGAAAGCATTGAGCTAGGATAAACGTTTTGGTGAGAGAGGTCACATTTGGGTGGAAATAATGATGGCTCGATCGAGCCTTTTTTAGGTTCTCGATCGAGCTCCTTGAGTGATAAAAAAACATCTCGACCAAGCATTAAAACTAACTCTCAATTGAGCTCCTGTGTCACCCCGAGTTAGGCACTCGCTCCATGAAGCCCTAAAGCTCCATCGAGCCTTAAAGCTCGAAATTTTAAAATTTATATGAATATCAATAATGATATGTAAACTTTAAACTTGTAAGTGTTTGATAGTTTAGAAAAAACAAATTTAATTACTAATTACATTTGAATAGGTAATTAACAATGGTGTGGATTAATTTTTCATTGCATTTCTAGATTTTTGGTATATAAATTTGAAAAAGGATTTTATCCCACTTGCAATTGAAATTGTAATATTCTTATATTTATAATTTGGTAGCTTAAAAACTAGTTTTTAAAATTATTTAAATTTTCAATGTTATAATTTAAATAATAAATTGATTAAACATAAGAAAATTTATCAATTTGATTTCATAAATATTATAATTTTTTATATGAAGTAGTGTAACTCAAAAATGTGAATTTGACATTGTTGGAAATGAATATTTTATAAAATTCACTGAAGAGTTAATAAACATGATTCCCTCAGTCATAATCATATATATTCAAATCAATATGTGTATGTGTGTGTGTGTGTGTGTTCATGAAAAGAAATGAATGCAATAATAATTAACATAGTTGTAATAGTTCTAAGTTATAATTAATATAGTTGTAATTGATGCAATGGTATATGCACTCAATTCTATTCTAAGTATGCACAAGTGTGAAGTATATATAGAATTTTTTACTCCTAACATAGGTTTGCAATATATGGTTTTAAAATAATAAAAACATTAGGAAATCATAAACTTAAAACAATATTTGATTAGTTTGAATTTGAGTAATCTAGATTTAAATGTACATATGAAATTATTTTTAAAATAATAATATTAAAAGAATATTTAGTTTAATTTTTGTTTGTTGTTTAATTTTTTAATATTATAAATTAAATTTATTTGATTGAAAATTTATACATAAAAATTAATTATATAACTGATTAAAAGTAAAAAATACTTTAATATTTAAAATCAAAACAATTAAACAAATTTATCATTTTTTTATGAATTGCCAAAATTGAAAAAAGTAAAGTTAAAAGTCTTTTATAAAAGTAATGTATATACTATTATAATTATTTCTTGTAAAATAATAAAATAGGATTTTAATAATTAAGAAAAATTAGAGTTTGGAATTTAAATATTTATAAAAATTATTTTTATGAAATATATAAATTTTATAATTATCTTATAGAGAAGTATTGAGTTGCTTCATTATTTTCCTTTTTTTTAAGATAATTGTGATAGCTCGATCAAGCCTCTATTAAGATAATTATGATAGCTCGATCAAGCCTCTAATGAGTTATTTGAAATTTGAATTTCAAACACTTGATCAAGAATTTTAAGTGTTAGATAAAGCTATTGAAGGCCTAAGCAAATAAAGTTTTAGCTCCTCTTCTATAGATTTACCTCTAGTGCGACTTTTTGGAAGCTTTTCTGGTAGGTTTTTCTGGTCTAGTTTCTCTAAAATCCCATAGGAATTTATTCAAATCACAAGTTTGATGGGTAACCAGTGCATAATGCAAGTGACCTAGGGGTCTTTGACGGAGATGAATCCATATATAAAGTCAAAAAACCAGTTTAAATAACACAAATCAATATTTCACCTCAAATGCTTCTCCCAGATTCATGCATTCGAAAGTCCAAAAAAGCACACTAAAGACAACTCCTATATATAAAAAAATTTCTCCTTCTCATGAATATATAATGAAGCCATTTGCATTAAACTAAAACTTCCTTCTTAGGTGTGCACTACTCCATAAGCACACACCATAATGAATGGAAGAGATTTCAAGTAGCATGCTGGATGAGACGCGTTATTTTCTCACCTACTACACAGCCCATACTACCTCCCATGAATTGAAAATCCATAACTCCTTGTGCAATAGGAACCATCTATCCAATGGAATATGAGTTTGAAATTTTATAATTCATATGATACTTTTTATCTAATTTATTTCAAACATAATGCTTGAAATTAAAAGTTGAATAAACATCAATATCATAAAATATACACAAATAAAGAATTTCAAAAAATACCACTATCCTGGTTTACTAGTCCTCTTCAAAAGGGTACTCTTAGTTTTTCTATTTATTTATATAGTTGAAAGAAACCTTACTTGAAAACATGTGTCTAAAAAATGAAATTGAAATATTACTT
>APFE031235197.1:56544-73677 GCA_000404065.3 Pinus taeda | reverse complement strand
AACCCATAGGCTTCACCTAAATAAAAGCTATTTTTTGAGTGTTAGTAAGTATAAAGAGTTTTATGGAGTAAATATAAAAAGAAGTTTTATTTATTTACCATACCTCTAGTTTATTTATATTTATATTTATTTATCATATCTCTTTTATTTACCATTGTATTTGGCTTATAGGCTTGCTAGATAATTCGATGTTGATTTCTAATCCTAGAGATATTTACCATTGTATTTGGCTCATAGGCTTGGTATATAATTAGATGTTGATTTATAATCATATTTGATATATTTTTATTTATTTACCATACCTCTTTTATATTTATTTATTTACCATACTTCTTTTATAAATGTGGTATTTGGCCCATAGACTTTACCTAAATAAAACTTCTTTTTTGAGTTTCACTAAATATAAAGAGGCTTATGGAGTAAATATAAAAATAGGTTTTATTTATTTACCATACCTCTAGTTTATTTATATTTATATTTATTTACCCTACATTTTTTTAGTGTTCTCAAACCCTTTTATATTTTAAATTTATATTGTGTTTATACATAATAATAATTAGATTGATTTTTGAATAGGGCTCATATTAAATTAAAAATGTTAAATGTAAAACATTAGATTTATTAAGTTAGTGTCATATTGCTATAGCCACCCATAAATTATTATATATGAGTCATTTTAATAATTAGGAGTACATAGGCATTGTATGCGCAACAGGCGTGGCGGAACCCACAGAGGCATCATCCACACACCGGCTTCGACTAGCTCTGCCACTGTTTCCCCTGACTCCTCCACTGACATGTTCAATCCTCTCAACTCTCCCTCTCGCCGCTACCCAAATACCAGAAGTGGAAGGGATCGTGCTAGATTTCAAGTCACTGAAGGGAGGGATTTAGCTGTTCACTCAGCGGATTTCCCTTTTCCGCCGTATCCTGCTCCCCATAGCACTCAGTTCCGTTTCTGCAACACCTTAAGCCGACTTTTAATCACTGCTATGGTGATAATTTCCTTCTTGAAAGAGACTGAATCGCAAGCTCCTCTGTCTGGGACAAGGACAAGCAGACCAGAGCAGCTTTAGGCAACTGCGGCATTAGCATTCCTGGCAATAGGCAGCATAACGAAGGCAGAGTGGCTCTGCATGGCAAGGCTATCAATGGCAGTCCACCAAGTGAGGACGGCAAACATGGTGACACAAAGGCATCGGGAAGCAGACAAAACGACACATGTGAAATGCAGATGGGCACATGTGGCACTCAGGAGGCTCCTCCAACTCAGGGTCGTGGCGTGTCTCATGCAAATGATTACTGGTACCAATTTGCATGTCGGATCGAAGAGGAACCAGCCCGAGAGAATCTATAGTCTTGACACTTGGCAACCAGTTATTTCCTCATTTGTCAGGTGGATGTGTCTAAGTTTGAGCACTCTTTTTAGGTTCACTATTTTTGGTTCTAGACATGCAATATCTCTCTATGTCTTTTTGAAAAAACAATGCTTACCCATGTGTGGGTTCTTTATGGTTCAATGGACTAGTTTCCCCTATGTTGGGGCAGTCCAAAACAAACAGATTCATTTTTTGGTGATGATTCACGCTCACCAATTTTGAGGTCAAGCCTTTCTGTAACTTTTTTTTTGTATCATATTAATAGAACAATATTAATTAGAAAAAAAATAATTAAAAGTACATATTCTTTAATGAAAGATTATAAAATTAAATTTAGAGAAAGAATAAAGTATTATTAGTAAATAAGTACAATTATTAATACACTTAAACCTACAATAATTAAATTTAAATAGTATCTTTTTCCAATCAAATAAATTTTTTTAGTCTTATTTATTAGAATAATTGATATAAAATAATAAAGAAAAAATTAATTAACTATCCACATTAAAATTAGAGTTCAATTTTATTTTATTTTTTATGTATAAAGATGAAGAAGATTATACCATTTATTAAATTTCCCCATTAAATTTAAAATTTTTAATTTAAAACAAATTAATTAACTAAATGAAAAAAATCATATTTTTTTATTAAACCTCACCTATAAATTTAGTGTCTCTTAATTTAAAAAAAAAAATCTTAGAGACTCTATTACGGAATAGATATGTTAATCGATGTAAGCATATAGTTTGAAGACTGTATTCAACATAGACTAATAGACATGTTTAACAATGTAAACCTAGCATGTGGTTTGAAAATTATATTCAGCATAATCTAATAAACATGTTTATCAATTTGATAAACATAGCAAGTAGTTTGAAGACTATATTCAACATAGACTAATAGACATGTTTAACAATGTAAACCTAACATGTGGTTTGAAAATTATATTCAGCATAATCTAATAAACATGTTTATCAATTTGATAAACATAGGAAGTGGTTTGAAGATATATTCAACCTAGACTATTAATCTTAGTAAGTAGTCATGGATCTTGATCCATGGAATAGGCGCAGAAGGTTCTAGATGTCTAAATATAGATCTCCACCGAGTGATGAAATTTTCTTTATTTTAATAAATATAAGTGCCATTTAATTAAATTATGATTTTACTGTTTTTCGTGTTATTTGATGGATGAAAAAATAATGTGATAGGTAATACATAAAATGGAAAACATAATGTGATGTTTAATATTTACCGACCAAGGTGATTTGAATTTCTCTGTGAATAATGCCAAACTGAGAAAGAAAGGTTAGGAGTGGAGACACGCCACATGACTGTTGGTCATTCTTTGTTTGTTTTAGGGCTTGGTCCGTGCTCTTGGATTACTCCATGAATATTGCCAAGTCCAGAGGCAGGAAAAGACATTTGTTATTTTCCAGTGAAGAACTTGGCCGCAATCCCTCTCGAAACAGGTGACCAACCCCACGACAAAAGTGGCTGTTGGAGCAAATAAACTTCCAAAGAAACCCAATGTGCAGGGGACGTTACAGGGATAGAGATCACGACCTCCATTTGTATTAGAAATTTGTTTCAATCGGAAGTTACTCCTACTTATGGTTCAAGACAAACGACGATTACATAAAATATGCCAAACAACAAATGTTCGAGAGTAGAGTGGGTATTAATAACTAATGACAAGGATACTATGCCGATCTAATGTTGTGGTTACGCTATCTCCTACGAGGATCAAATTAATCACTGAGAATGATACCATGCCCATCTGATGGGTCAGTGCAGCATCTCCAACGTGGACCAAATGGCACCTAACGGTAGATAATGAAGATCCTTGGCATTATCTTTTAGGTATTTTTCAAGTACCTACCACTAATTAAAGATCTAATCTTTCATATTGCGTACTTCAACCCAACAGTTGAAATCGTTGACATATATGTCTGGGCTCGAATAGGGTACGAAGATTGCATTATCATGGTTGGTGTGCTTTCTTTTTTATTGTTTGCACAATAAGTTCATTTCCGAAGCCATCTCTGCTACCTATTTATACCCTTTACTCATCCTAGCTATGTGCATTAACTAATTCACACTTCCTTTCCTTCCAATTGAACCTTGCTACTGCTATATATATTCGACTGTTTCTTGTTTACAACGTGATTCATAACTAGTCAGACAAGAATTGATGCAGCAGCCATGAAGGACAGCACAGGAGATATTAGTTATGGGACTTCAGAGAAGGTGGCAAATAATTATATGCTACCCAGTGTTGAAGAAAATAACGAGGACTTGTTGCAGTTAGAAACGAACGGAGGGTTTTTCAGTCGGCTTCTAAGCCGGGAAGAAACAACTGGCCATTCTTCTCGCATTTACTACAGACCTTCAAATCTGGGGAGAGTCCCCTTCCGCTGGGAAGCTGAGCCGGGCAAGCGCAGGTCCTCTGGTAGGTATTTGAAGGAGGAATTAGTTGATCATGAGATGATTACCCGGCCCTTGAGTCCGCCACCGTTTGTTAAAGCGAAAAGCACTGCCAGTTCTTGCTGCTTCTCCAGTGGAAGGACTAGGGTTGGGTTACTGCAAAAAATTCATAACTACTTTCTGCAACGCAAAAAGTTCCGGCGTCCCATACTATGTCTAACCAATGCGAGCAAAGTTAGGGTTGAGTACCGTTGATATATGTAATGAGTATATCAATGAATACCCGTCGTTGTTGTATATTTCGGTATCAAGTAGCCATGAATAATGTTGCTCAGGTAGCCATGAATAATATTGCTAGGGTTCTGATGTGATCTCTTCAACGTTGATTGCTATATGTAGGAAGTGGAACCCTACAGGCAGCATATACAAAAATAAAAGGTTCCTCTAATGTGCGGCATACAAGTAATCTTGCTGCGCTGTGATTTAAGTCGTAAACATGCCTCAGATAGTTTTCCAGGGTTTGGATTGCGATGTAGTTTAGGTGGTAAACATCCCTTTAGCTAGTCTCCCGTGGCTTTGGATTAAGATTGTTATTGTGTATTTATTTTCTCCCTATAATAATATAATGTACTGTAATATACATTTGTTTATAAGCGAAATGGATGGACTTAATCTTATATAGCAATTTGAGAGTAATTTGAATTATTATGTTTAATGGTGTATAAAATCAATTTTAATTTTTTCTAATTTTAATTTATTAAAATGATATAGAAATGGATTTATTCTAAGTTATGATATTTTATTTATAAATAATGCATTTTAATATTTTATTTTTAATAAATAATGCATTTTAATAGGATAATTTTTAAATGAGTGTACATATTGATTTTATAGTTTGCAATCGTTTAATGAAGTGGTCAAATGTGTATAGATTATGTGATTTCCAATATGTTATACTCAAATAAATAATAAAATTTATCTTACATGAGAGTGGGCCTCACTCCAACCATATACTTTTAACCCTAGCCCTAAAATTCATTTTTCACAGAAGCTTTATCGAGGAAAAATGTTATAACCAAACACACTTGCTTTTGGACAAAGATAATGTTGTTATTTTATGAAGGGATTTAAATAGTGAAATAAATTTCTTATCTTATGTAAATAATATTGATGACCCCTACATGGACTTCAATAGTGAATTAAATCTTTTGTCCTATATTAACAATGTTGATGATCTCTACCACAATTTTATGGCAATTCTCTCTAGTTCTATTACCAATTTTTTTATCAAAGTGTTATGTAACCAATCCTTAGTATGTCATTGACATAAAATTGCTATAACAAGCATTAACCATGCATCTAACAAGTTCTTAAACTTAGATAAAATAAAAAGATGCAAAGCTCTAATTAAAAATAAATAAAGAAAATATATATCTTGGAAGGGAAGACAGGGCTCTAAGATGAAGGGTTTTATCTAGGGTTTTGTAGGGTCTTCCCCACTCTAGTTGTCTTGCTAGTGTCTTAAAATGAAACTCTTAAGTGCCTACAAAGTTGATCTCTAAATGTCTTGTTTGACTCCATTCATAAATGTTCCATCTTCAACATTTTTTTTTTAAATTACTCATTTTGTTTCCCATGCTAGCTATTCGACTTGTTAACCCATTATGGAGGAATAGCTAGTGGATTTTAGAAACAATCCATATCATGAACGGATCTTTTATGCACACACAAATTATGATAGGTTAAATTTTAAGGAGATGTCTTCGAGTGCTGCTCCTAGAATGGGTTTCCACCTAACCTTCCTCCTGTTCTTTCACTGCATTATAAGTGTGGATTGCTGCATGTGGAAAATACCCAACCCTCAATCCCATGTGACCTAGGTCCAATTCTTAAAAGTGGAATTAATTGACCATTACTTTTTTGTATTTGTCACTCCTCCCGACTTTACTCTTATAGCTCATTCATAAAATCTTGATGCAAGTGAAAAATTCGATGTCAAAGAGGAAGAAATCATTTATCACAACTAAGGCTATGAACATTTCTATGATGATCGGCTATGACACCAGTGTGGAGGTGCTCCTATATATTATTTGTAAAATTTTAGCTAGTCACTTTTGTGGCAAGTTGATTAACAAGGGTTCCTTAAAGTCTCGGCTAGAAAGTTCATCAAGGGATATTTTATGTTATGTGTCAACCTTCCATTTTCTAACTTAGGATTGGCTCTTCTTTAGGTTCATTTTGGAAGGGGATTGTGAAAATATTTTGTCCTAGTCATGGGGTTGGGTTTATCTAGGTTGGTTTTGCAAAAAATGGAATGGGGATTTTGATTTGGTTTCGAAACTTATCTTTGTGTAGATTGTATGGGTTATTTTTCTCAATCTTCGTATCGTCTTCTAGACTCAATATTTTTAGCAACCCTAAGGGAAAATAATTAGTTATTTCATCCAATTAGGGCTTAATTAGGTTTTAAAGGTTGATTATAGGTGGGTGTGGATACAACATGAGGTTGACTTAAGAGAATATCGTCTAGAGTAAATTGATCTAGTGTTTGTTTCCTCCTACCTCCAAAAAAATGATTTCTAGTGACTCCCTTTCAGTGTTATTCCTATCATGACTTTGGCCATATTTAATCTTAGTGCAATAAACTAGTTCTGTAGATTCTTGGAATGGAAAACAATTTGACAAAGAAGTCAAAGGAGTCTAAGAATTATGTGGACTTAGATGTAGGGATTCAAAAGAAGGAAATGGAGATTCTCGTTAGGCAACCACATCTATTTCTCCACACATCATCTCTTGCAAGCACTAAGTTTCTCTTCTATGTGACAATGGTAACTTGTTTTCTCTGAGTCCCCCCTTGTCCTCCTGTTCACTTTCCTAATTTTGACACAAAAGATATCATTTCCTCTCTTGGAAATTATTCATATGGTGGTAAGGTACTTCCCTCTTCTCTTATTCCCTCATTCCATTCTAACAACCTTCCTATTTGTCTTCCTTCTTCTTCGCTTCTCCAAAATCCCTTTGGTCCCCATGTGGACCCCTTTTCCCCTAAAATCATTTTTTCCTGATTTCTCCATTTCTTTGTCCTCTTCTCTTACTTCCAAATGCTCCCCTAGAAGGGGCTACACCCTATTTCCTTGTTGGGCCTTTGTTTTGACACATTTTTCAGTATTATAAAGTCCTTTCTCGACCCTTTTTACTGCCTCCTTTAACCTTCTTAATTTTCTACTTATCATATTTATTAAAATTTTCCAAGGGAAGCATTATCACAAGCTCATAAGGTATTGAGTTGTTAATTTCTAACGATTTTCCTTATTTTTGATAGCTTAATAGTGTTAAAACTAGCTTTATTAATAATGGTTCCAGACCATGTAACCCTAGTACAAATCTAGTAACCCTTCTCATTAGTTGGAATATTATCACATCTCTAAGAGAAAATATTCCATATGGACTTTGTCTGAGGGTATTGTGTTGTTTAGATCCAATTTAGGTTAAAAAATCATAACACTACTCTATGCTCAAAATTCTAGACAATAGTGTTCCCAAAATGAGGTGTCCAAGGAAGGTCAAGATCATTGTCAAACAGAAGAGGATATTTTCATGCATACCATATCATGTAAATATCATGTGACATGATTTATATTCCAACTCTTACGAGTGACCAACTAAACTTGTAATATGGCATTTATTTCATTTTCCTTAAATCTATCAAAACAGTTTGCCGAACCTTCAAATAGGGAAATTATTTGTGGTTCTTATCATTCCTTCTCCCACTTTAAATATATTATTTGTATACAACATAGTCAGTTATAGTGATTGAGATTCAAGAAGGAGAAGGTTGATAATCAATAACTTATATAGAGAATATCAAACTTATGAACACAATTGTAATCATGTAATTTTGATTTCCATAATATAAAGATGTTGTTGTTCTGAATATTTCATAGCATTGTAGTTTCTCTTGTAGAAAAATTCAGTTAGAGAGACCCCCCTAATTTGGTTTTTGTTGCAATATATTTCTTTCAATTAGTTCATCAACATAGAGTCTTTGCTTTCTTTGACTTTTTGTATATACTTTCTAGTTGAATATTTCATTTCTCATTACTTTTTTAATATCAATTCTAATCTTTCATTGCATCTATTTTAAATGATTTTATTTATAATTGAACTGGTCATCTACATAAATCAATTCAATGAAGGTTGAAGAACAATTTTTCTCCATAATCCATTATATGATGTTTTTAAGTCAAACAAGGGATTGTGATATGTGATTGGAATAACATTCTAGTAAATCTGAATCTAATGGAAACTTATCTCTATGGTGTTGTTGGTTTCTATTTTCATTAGCTTTTATTGAAAATGTGTTTCTAAGCATTAATTCATAGAGTTCTTTCATAGTTTAGAATTCATTAATATACTAATTCTACACATATAGTGTTGGAATTTCAAAGTTTACGTTCTTAGGTTGTTAGTAAAGTGTGACAAAATTTAAGCATATAAATTATCTGACATTTATGGCATTTATTTTAGGGAAATGATAAAACAAAATGAGAAATTTGTGATTTGTTTGTCTTAAGCACTTCAAATTTCATAGTTTTTCTTGTAAGCAATTTCATTTTGGTGCTATCATTTTAGATACAATGGAGTAGTGATGGTAAGATGAGAGGTAAGAACCTACACATTCACTATAATGAGTATGTTAATCCACTCAATCTCAATTATGTTAGTACTATATGAATAGGGAAAGATATAGCAGAGGAATATTTCTTAGCAAAGTAGTTCTCATTACACCATTTATTTGACCATTTATCACCCCTTCACATACAAACATGTTGGTTGAAGATCCATAAGAGGAAGATAAACATGTAAGAATATAGTGACTCAACCAAATCCAAAGCTTGTAGTGGGAAGTTCACGAGGGGAAGGATCTAAAACATGTATAATCATGGAGCCTATAATTTCCCCAATATTTCCTACAACGAATGAAATAATAATAGGTGAACCAACCAAGCAATAAAAACTTGAATTGGAGTTTAATCCAAATGTAGAGTTAGTATCTACATATAAAAAATTTTAGTACATCCTATTCGGGGGTATCAATATGAAAGAAGGTGAAGGTGAGGTGTATTTAAATGGTGAAGGTAAGGCACATGCAAATGAAGAAGGGGAAGTAAATTTTGGTTTAACAAATGTGGATCCTACAACAATGGTACAAACGAACATCCCTCCATTAGTTTTTCTTAGTTTTTCCCATTTTCAGTAAATGTTAATAGAATATCCTAATGTTTTTGTTTTCGAGTTTAATATATTGTGTCATAGTTATGATTATTCAAATGATGCACAAAAAATCAAATTATTTCTTGTTACTCTCAAAGATTCATCCTTGCACTAGTTTATGGAATTATGAGGAAATACAATTTAGACATGGAATGGAATGCATAGATATTTCCTTAAAAGCTACTAAGAATATTATAAAGCCAAAAATTTGAGAGAGGGAATTTTTTAAATGATTCAGAAAAAGAGAGGAGAGATTAGGATATTATCTTAAAAAGTTTTTGTATAATCTCTATTGATCCAAGAAAAGTAGGTTAGGTTTGAATACCATTAGAACCATCTATTTTTTTTGCGGGGGCGGGGGTGGTGAATTCTGACAAATCTATAAATATAGTTAATTTTATTAGATATGAAGATGTTTCTTAGCTAATTTTTTAACAAATTAGTAAAATATGCAAGAGGTATTCTCAATGTCAAGCCATATCTGGTGAGGGGTCTAAAGACATCTTTTCTAAAGTTACAAAATATACAAGTAGGGTAACTAATGTTGGTTTGGTAAATATATTAACAAATATTAAGAATGAAATTCTTGGTACTCTTATTTTACAGCTATACACATTACAACCTAAGAATGAGCAAGAGGAAACCAATGCAACTCTCTCTATTTTCTTCCCTATATTAGGGAAAATTTTAAGGATTGAAGTTCATCATAAAGTTTAGAAACCTTAGAGGATCTTACTACTCCCTAATATGCAAATTGTAAATTTTTTGGTGATACTTTTGTATAAATATTTAGATTTCAATGATTTTATATTAGTCGATCCCTAGATTAGGGAAAATCTTAAGGATGGAAGTTTATCTTAAGGTTTAGAAACCTTGGCGAATCTTGCTAGTCTGTAATATGAAAATTGTAAATTTTTTGGTGATATGTTTGTAGAAATATTTGGATTTTCAATGATTTTATGTTAGTCGATATAATATCTTGGAAATTTTTAAGCTAAAATAATGTACTATAAAATTTGGGTGAATCATTTTAGAAAAAAATGGAAATTGATGAATCACTTTTTTGGAAAAAGCATGTAAAATTAGTCCACTTGTTAATATTAGCCCCTAAAATTTTCCCTATGGCATAGTTGTAGAAAGAAACGCCAATTAAGAAAATTCCCTTTGAATAAGATTGAAATTTATGCTATTTGTATAGGGAGGAATTCCATGAAGAATCACCCCTCTCTACTTGGAATCAAGGAATTTTATCATGGAGAAAATGAAGAAACATAACAACTATGTATACTTGCACCAAAGATACCATGGAAACCTTGAGCATCGAGTATACCTTTAGATCCCACAGATTAATTTTCATCATACGATTATGGCCAGCAATATCCATCTCAAGTTTGGAATTCCACTGCGTCTTGGCAAGCATGGCCTCGTAAAAAAGTGCCAAATCGTTCTTAGTAAGGATGACCTTAGCGACAAGTCCAAACTCTTCCTTGGAAACAATGATGACAAGGATCTATTTATGGGAACATGCCTTCTTAGTCTTACAATATGCAACAACAACCCCAATAATATCCACAACAACCATATCCCCCATAGTTTCAATATAAATACCTCATACAGACATAGTAAGTTGCATAACCTTAACAATTTTAGCTTCCACCCACTCAACCTCCATGACTCACTCAACTACTTTCCCAACTAGTCCGTCATGAAAATAGTAAGTTGCCTCAATATGTTCATGATTATTAGTTACAAAACTTTACCATATATTTGCTTACTCCAATAGGACTACAATATATTCAACTAAGATCAGGTAAGATGCTTAATAAAAAGGAGAAAATTTCTCGTAATCATTAGGGATGGATTAAAGAAGGATACTCCTAATCAACTAAATAATGATATAATAATAAATAAGACTTCTCTAATTATAGAACCACCCTAATCATCCATCTCACCTCCATATCTAGGTAGGTTGATTTCGAAAAAACCTATCGTATGCTCCGAATTTGATTTAACCGCTGAATTGAAGAAGTTATATATTAAATTTAAATTACCACAAGATATTAAATATAGTACAATTATGCCGAAATAGTTAGGAAACGATGTTTGAAGAAACTTGGAAGGAACAAAATCAAACCAAAGACTATTCAATTCATTAGAAAATAAACAAATTTTTTGTCAGGATAAATTTCCATAAAAAATATGTTGGTCCCCGCAATTAAATTCTTTTGGTTCATAACAATAATATTCTTGTTCCAAACCTTGAATTTATTTAAGATCAAAAATCAATATAATGACTAAGAAAACCATGGGACAAGTGAAATTATTTAATCTCTTTCATATACCTACAGTTATCTAATTAGCAAACCAATCTAAAATTTAGGTAGAAGGTGTGGTGGATGAAATCGTTGTTTCCTTTTATTCTTTGGAATACCTCATTGATTTCATGGTCTTGTAGCCTAAATATTCTTCAAGAGGGAATACCTTGATCCCTAAGAGACCATGGCTAGCCACTGAAAATGTGTTTATTTGTTGTTAGTCCAAAAATATGCTTCTATCTATGGAAATTTGATAGAATTGCAACTTCTCAAGAAATTTAATCTAAAATAAAGAGACACAATTCTACCATACTGATCTACAAAATGAAACTCACAATTTAGAACAACATGAATAGACATGCAATAAGAAAAATCACAAATACACAATGATTTCTAGGGAAACTAAGCTGGGAAAAACTCTCAAGCTTGTTTACATTAATCAATAAATTGAGAAACTAATACAATTGTTAGCTTCAGCTTTGAGCTCAACCTCCAAAAGAATAAGTGTTCTCCTACTCAATGAACAAGCTCTAGCCAGCACTTATCTAAATATTTTCTCACCAAGACCCCTATTTCCTTGCACGAATTATGAGGAAATTAGCCCCTATTTCTTAGGAATTTCCTCTAAATTTATTGCGCAATTCCCAAAGATTGATCATTGATTGCATGTAACATTTATATGCTTAACACTAGTTTACAATTGATGATACACTGCATTGGAATATCCACCACAACTGAGTAATTTGAATTCCTTGCATGCATGGGATATTTATATGCTTAACACTAGTTTATGAGATCAGAAAAGTCAGGTCTAGCTGAGCATGCGTGTTCTTCCTCACACTACATATGCATAGAACAGGCAAAATTAATTCATAAATAAGACCATTATTTAAAAAGAAGAGTAAAGGAATCTATTGAGATTGAAAAAACCTCCAACAACATGAATAGAGATGATGGCCTTAAGCTAAGCAACACATGGAAACCCCTTATCAATAAAATAAAAAAGCCCTAATCATTCATTTTCAATCATTTTCACTCATTCATAAAATAAAATAATAAGCAACATTAATAACAATAACACATACCTATTTTTGTACAATAATATTAAAATATATTATAATCATAAGCAAACATTAATTAATAAAAGAATACAATAATCCCCAATTAATAGTAACCAAACACATTTGTATATAATAAATAATATATATATATGCTGTATAGGAGACACTCCATTTGATTAAGGCAATTAAAAGAAACTCAAATAGTTACAAATATTAAATAACCCAAATTCCTAGTCAAATAAATAGATATAGTTAGAAGTATTTAATTACATTAGTCCAAATCATAATTACTAAACATCACAAAATCCAAATAATCAATAAATAAATAAGTAAATAAAAATAATGAATAAAATTAATAACAATAATATATATCTATATCATACAACAATATTAAAATATACTATAAACATAATATTATTAATTCATATAAACATAAATGAACATTAATTAAATAAAAGAATACAATAATCCCAAAGTCAAATAAATAGTTATAGTTAAGAGTATTTAATTAAATTTGTCCAAATCATAATCTCTAAACATCACATATCCTAATAATCAATAAAATAAATAAATAAATAAATAAATTAAATAAATAAATAAATATATACAAATTAGAGATAATACATAAATAATAATATTAATAATAACAAAAATAAATATTATTATTATTTTTTTTTAATATTATTATATCATATTAATAATATACAATATTTATACATAATAAATATCCAAAGAATCAATAAATAAATAAACAAATTAAATAAATATAAAATTAAGAGATAAACATAAATAAATAATAATAAACAAACAAAAAAATAATAAATTTAAAATAATATTAATTATTACTCATATAATATATACATATTATACATAATAAAATATTAATTATATATTATATATAATATATATATATATATATATTAAACAATAAATAATAAAATTAACAATCATTTAAAAAATATACAAATCATTAATTAAAATAATTAGTAGTAAGCCGACCATAAAAATAAAATAATAAATTAAAAGTCAATAACTATTAATATGGTTAAGAAATTCATTCTCTCTTCTCAAAAGCAATCTCATTGCCCTGATGATGGACTCACCAAGTCAGTCTGAAACGTTGGTTTCTTAAACTACTCACAGGTTTTCCACAAACTCATTAAAAAAAAAAAAAAGATATTTTTGTTGATTTATTAGTTAATTGGATGATCTCCAAGTTAGACTGTTGTCCCACTACACAATTGACCTCCAACTAGTTACATTAACTATTAAATCTAGTTTAACTATTTACAACTAGAAATAACTAAACTAGATTGCTATAAATTAGAAATCACACATGTATAACTAAACTCCAAGCCCTCCAAATAAAATTTACTGAGCTAAGTGAGTGACAAGAGCCATGTCACCTCAATTAATTGCCTCCAAGTTGTCTCTTGATGTGGAAATTTCAAATTTTCTCAATGTTATGTAAAAATTAGTTAGATTAGATATAAAATGAATAGAAAGGGCACGATCATAAGATCATGCCCTTTCCCCAAAGGGTGTTCCTGGCAGTATATAATCCAGGCTCCCACAATTGTAATCACATCATCTGTAATTTTTCATCTCTTTTAATAAAATATTTATATATTTATTCTGCGTTCTAGCATTTTCTGTTCCATCTGGTATCAAAGCGAGTAGATCACTGCCTTCGCTTCCGTCTGGTGCTATGCTGTCTTGAGTAGTTACTATTGTCTTTGCAAAAGAACCACCCAAAAACTTTCCGTAGCGCGTCGCCATTCCCTACCCTGTCTAACAACCCTTCTGCACTTGCCTTCTTACTACCTTTGCCACCACTGAAAAACCGCCCTCACCGGCTGCTGTCCATGATGCTGCCATAGCTGCAGTTCTATGGATAGATCATAGCCATCGCTCCTCACTACTCCTGGATCACTGCAGTTACCCTGTTCATAAAATTCGTAGTCCCACAGACATTTTCCAAACCAATCCGCATCGTGTCCCTGCTGTCCATCTGTCCAATAGTCGTGTCTGCCCGTCATGTGGATTAAAAATAAAAAATAAAAATAAAAATTGTTATATAAACAATTATAAGTATGACGTGTTTATGATAAGTTCAAGAACAGAGGACGTGACTATCCAACGTTATGATATATATTAAAAAATATGATTATAGCTTGATTAATTATTAATATATATTTTAATAATTTTTATATATATATATATATATATATATATATATATATAATATATACTATATAATATATATATATATATAATTTAATTTAATTTATAAGTTATATAATTTAATTGATATATATATAAGGTTAATAATTATAAATTATAATATTATAATTATTAATAATAAAAAAAAAAAATATTATTAATTAAATTAAATTATTAAATTAATTTAATAAGAAAAAAGGAGGAAAAATATTTAGCTGGCAAATAAATTACACGCCTCCACAAACCCGCTCAATGCGACAATGACAATGGCGGATTTTCAAAAAAGGTTGTTGGATGCAGAGAAAAAGATAAATAACAACCACGACGAGGTCAGTAAAAGATTAAATGAAGTCGAGAGCAAGCTTGGGGAGCAAGCGGACAAAATCAAAAATCTTGAAGATATGACAAATCGAATAGAGATAAAGATGGAAAGTCAACATGTCCAAACAGGAGTAAACTTTAGAGAAGTCTTAACAATGCTGAAAAGTCTGTGTAAAAAGTCGAATTGTACACCCGAAGAGCTATTAAAAGATGGTGAAGAAAATCAAGAACATCTCTCATCAGATTCAACAAAGTCAACAAATTCTCATGAAAAGGTTGAGTCCCCAAGAAAATCAGCGGCATCCCACCAAGAAGCAAGTAACGCTGCCTTTACAAACAAGCAACTTTGGGATACCCTTAATAATAAACACCCTTTCTTTGCTCAACCATTAGCCACATACCAGAAGAGGGTAAAGGTTGAGATGCCTAAATTCGATGGGAACGAAAAAAACAATGTTGCATGGATAAATAAAGCAGAAGAATACTTTGAGATATATGACATCACTGACGATGACGAAAAACTCAGGCATGCATCCATGAAAATGGAAGGAGAAGCATATAACTGGTATATGTGGTGGAAAAAGACAACACACATCATTAGCTGGAGAAAATCTAAAGATGCATTCTTCAAAAGATTCCAAGGTGTAAAGGAAGAAGAATTCTTTTCAAAACTCATCAAATTACGACAAAAAGGAAGTGTGGATGAATACACTCAAGAATGGGAGACCTTAGTAACACGAGTACTTGGGTTATCAGAATCTCGTTTGATTCAATCATACATCTCGGGACTTAAAACCCATTTACAGGTAGAACTTGAGATGCATGACATTTCATCAATAGAAGTAGCAAGACGAAAAACAAAAACAGTCGAAAAGAAATTCGAACAAATATTTTGGTCAAAAGCCGAAAAAACATCTGCAAGACGAAGAACACCTCAGTATGCAGATGCAAAAAATACAAGATATGTTCCACCACATCGTCGTGAAGATGAAAAATCTAATTTGGAAGCGCAAAGGATAAAGGAGGGTAAATGCAAGCGCCGTGGTGAAAAGTGGGATCCCAAACATAGGTGTGTTAAAGGAAAGGAACCAATGAACCTATATAATTGTAAAGCAACCAATGATTCAAACAGTGAAGAGTCTGATATTGAAGAAACAGAATATGCCCCAGAATTCTCACCAGAACTAGATGACGAAAGTATGTCGCAAGTTTCATTATCAGCTATGGCAGGTATATCACAACCTCAGACTCTAAAATTAAAAGGACACATAAAGAAGAACAATGTGGTGGTTCTCATTGACTCTGGTAGCACACACAATTTTTTGGATGCAACCATGGCCAAGAGACTCAATATTTTTTCATTCCCTTTACCAAGCATGAAGGTAATGGTAGCGGATGGTAAGAGGATTGAAAAGGTGGGGAAATGCCATAAGGTTAAATTGCAAATTCAAGACTTCAGTTTAGAGTCTTCATTTTTCAGAGTACCATTAGGAGGAGTAGATGTAGTTTTAGGTGTCCGATGGTTGCGAACTTTAGGTACTTATGCCGCTAACCACCAAGTACAATTTATAAAATTCAAATGGGGAGGTCAAAAGTACAAATTACATGGGTTCCAAGCACCAGAAAATCAAATTGTATCATCATCTCAGATGATGAAGATGATTCAAAAGGGAGCACCTGCTTATGTAGTACAATGTCATCAGTTAGAAATGTTATCTGCAAATATGACTAGTGAAGAGTCACCAGAGATACAAGATTTAATTAAGAAACATGAAGAAGTATTTCAAGATCTACCTGTAAAGATGCCGCCTAATAGGGAAATTGAGCATACAATAGAAGTCAAGGCAGGATCAGACTCGGTTAACATCAAGCCATACCGATATCCACATCACCAAAAAACAGAAATCGAGAGATTAATCCAAGACCCCTTAAGGTGTGGAATCATCTCGAAAAGTAAAAGTCCTTACGCTGCTCCAATGGTGTTGGTAAGGAAGAAAGATGGGTCATTCAGGCTATGTATTGACTATAGGGGATTAAACAAAATAAAAATTAAAAACAAGTTTCCAATCCCCTTTATCGATGAAATGTTGGATGAGCTACATGGCGCAAGGTATTTCTCAAAATTGGACCTAA
>APFE031235197.1:0-56534 GCA_000404065.3 Pinus taeda | reverse complement strand
AAAAACATTTTAGCTGGCAAATAAATACACGCCCCTGCAAACCCGCTCAATGTCGACAATGACAATGGCGGATTTTCAAAAAAAATTGTTGGACGCGGAGCAAAAGATAAATAACAACCACGACGAAGTCAGTAAAAGATTAAATGAAGTCGAGAACAAGCTTGGGGAGCAAGCGGACAAAATTAAAAATCTTGAAGATACGACAAATCGAATAGAGATAAAGATGGAAAGTCAACATGTTCAAACAGAAGTAAACTTCAGAGAAGTCCTAACAATGCTGACAAATCTGTGTAAAAGGTCAAATTGTACACCCGAACAACTACTAAAAGAAGGAAAAGAGAATCAAGAAAACATCTTGTCAGATTCAACTAAGTCCACAGACTCTCATGACAAAGTTGAATCCCCAAAAAAACCAGCAACACCCCACCAAGAAGCAAGTAACACTGCCTTTACAAACAAGCAACTTTGGGATACCCTTAATAATCAACACCCTTTTTTTGCTCAACGGTTAGCCACATACCAGAAGAGGGTAAAGGTTGAGATGCCTAAATTTGATGGGAACGAAAAAAACACTGTTGCATGGATAAATAAAGCAGAAGAATACTTTGAGATATATGACATCACTGATGATGATGAAAAACTCAGACATTCATCCATGAAAATGGAGGGAGAAGCATATAACTGGTATATGTGGTGGAAAAAGACAACACATGTCATTAGCTGGAGGAAATTTAAAGATGCATTCTTCAAAAGATTCCAAGGTGTAAAGGAAGAAGAATTCTTTTCAAAACTCATCAAACTACGACAAAAAGGAAGTGTCGATGAATACACACAAGAATGGGAGACTTTGGTAACACGAGTACCTGGGTTGTCGAAATCTCGTTTAATCTAGTCATACATCTCGGGACTTAAAACCCATTTACAGGTAGAACTTGAGATGCATGACATTTCATCAATAGAAGTAGCAAGACGAAAAACAAAAACAGTCGAAAAGAAATTCGAACAAATATTTTGGTCAAAAGCCGAAAAAACATCTGCAAGACGAAGAACACCTCAGTATGCAGATGCAAAAAATACAAGATATGTTCCACCACATCGTCGTGAAGATGAAAAATCTAATTTGGAAGCGCAAAGGATAAAGGAGGGTAAATGCAAGCGCCGTGGTGAAAAGTGGGATCCCAAACATAGGTGTGTTAAAGGAAAAGGAACCAAAGAACCTATATAATTGTGAAGCAACCAATGATTCAAACAGTGAAGAGTCTGATATTGAAGAAACAGAAGATGCCCCAGAATTCTCACCAGAACTAGATGACGAAAGTATGCCGCAAGTGTCATTATCAGCTATGACAGGTATATCACAACCTCAGACTCTAAAATTAAAAGGACACATAAAGAAGAACAACGTGGTGGTTCTCATTGACTCTGGTAGCACACACAATTTTTTGGATGCAACCATGGCCAAGAGACTCAATATTTTTTCATTCCCCTTACCAAACATGAAGGTAATGGTAGCGGACGGTAAGAGGATTGAAAAAGTGGGGAAATGCCATAAGGTTAAATTGCAAATTCAAGACTTCAGTTTAGAGTCTTCATTTTTCACAGTGCCATTAGGAGGAGTATATGTAGTTTTAGGTGTCCAATGGTTGCCAACTTTAGGTACTTATGTCGCTAATCACCAAGTACAATTTATAAAATTCAAATGGGGAGGTCAAAAGTACAAATTACATGGGTTCCAAGCACCAGAAAATCAAATTGTATCATCATCTCAGATGATGAAGATGATTCGAAAAGGAGCACCTGCTTATGTAGTACAATTTCATCAGTTAGAAATGTTATCTGCAAATATGACTAGTGAAGAGTCACCAGAGATACAAGATTTAATTAAGAAACATGAAGAAGTATTTCAAGATCTACCTCTAAAGATGCCGCCTGATAGGGAAATTAAGCATACAATAGAAGTCAAGGCATGATCAGACCCAGTTAACATCAAGCCATACCGATATCCACATCACCAAAAAACAGAAATCGAGAGATTAATCCAAGACCTCTTAAGGTGTGGAATCATCTCGAAAAGTAAAAGTCCTTATGCTGCTCCAGTGGTGTTGGTAAGGAAGAAAGATGGGTCATTCAGGCTATGTATCGACTATAGGGGATTAAACAAAATAATAATTAAAAATAAGTTTCCAATCCCCTTTATCGACGAAATGTTGGATGAGCTACATGGCGCAAGGTATTTCTCAAAATTGGACCTAAGATCAGGTTACTATCAAATTAGAATAAGATTAGAAGACATACCAAAAACCGCATTTCGAACACATGAAGGTCATTATGAATTTAAAGTAATGTCGTTTGGATTAACCAATGCACCAACAACGTTTCAAGCAACTATGAATGAATTATTTCGCCCACATCTCAGGAAGTTTGTATTAGTATTCTTTGACGATATTCTAATTTACAGTAAAACCTGGAAGGAGCACTTGCAACATTTGGATAAAGTTCTTACACTACTTAAAGAACACCAATTTTATGCAAAAAAATCCAAATGCACCTTCGGAAAGGAACAAGTAGAATATCTTGGACACATTATATCCCATGAAGGTGTAAAGGTGGACCCTAACAAAATCAAAGCTATAAAAGAATGGACCAAACCTGTTAATATATCCAAGTTAAGAGGGTTTCTTAGGTTTGACAGGATATTACCGAAGGTTTATTAAAAACCTATGCACATATAACTGGCACCTTCTAACAAATCTTTTAAAGAAGAATTCATTTCTATGGGATGAGGAAGCAGGAAGGAGGTGTTTGAAAAATTAAAGGAAATTATGTCTAATGCTCCTGTATTAGCAACACCAGATTTTTCTAAACCATTTTATAATTGAGTGTGATGCTTTTGGATTCGGTATAGTGGCAGTACTAATGCAAACAAGGACATCCCATAGCTTTTGAAAGAAGGAAGCTCAATAAAAGAGAGCGCCTCAAATCCACATACAACAAAGAAATGCCTCGCTATCATGCACGCACTAGCTAAGTGAGGCAATATCTTTTGGGAAGTAAGTTTTCTATTCGAACAAACCATAACAGTCTCCAACATCTCCTTCAACAAAAAACGCTTTCTGAAGAACAACAAAAATGGATTGAAAAAATTGTCGCTTTTGACTTGGAAATACTACATAAAAGAGGTAAAGACAATGTAGTAGCCGATGCCTTATCCAGGAAAGATGAAGAAACAACACTACTTGCAATGTCGGTTGTTGTTCCTGAGTGGCTTAACGAAATTCAAAGTGAGTACGCCAAGGATCCAGAAGTAACAGCAATAATCAATAACCTTCCCAATAACTCAAAATTTGAGTGGAGGAATGATATCCTATGGTATAAGGGAAGAATATATCTAAGTACAAATTCCAAGTTTCAGTTTAAGATACTCAAGGAATTACATGACTCATCCTCAGCTGGACACGTAGGATTCTTTAAGACTTACTACAATGCACGTCAATCCTTCTTTTGGAAGGGAATGAATCGTGAAATTCAGAAGTATGTAGCAAAGTGTGACACATGTCAAAGGAATAAAAGTGAAAATATTATGACACCAGGATTACTGCACCCCTTAAACATTCCAAATCAGAAGTGGGAAGAAATCTCAATGGACTTTATCGAAGGATTACCAGTATCTGAAGGCAAGGACAAGATTTTCGTAGTAGTCGACAGACTCACCAAATATGCTCACTTTATGGCAATAAAGAAGTCATACTCAGCAAAAGAAATCGCTGAAATATTTTGCAAAAATATATATAAGTTGCACGGTTTTCCAAAAGTCATTGTAAGTGATAGAGATGCCAAGTTCAAAGGTAATTTATGGAAGGAATTGTTCAACCATGTAGGAACTTACTTAAATATGAGTTCCGCTTATCACCAGCAAAAATATGGCCAAACAGAAGTTGTCAATAAATGTTTGGAGGCCTACCTACGTTGCTACGCTATAGAAAAACAAAATAAATGGGCTCAATGGTTACACCTTGCTGAATGGTGGTATAACTCCACCTATCATACATCAACAAAAATGATGCCATTTCAAGCCCTATATGGATATGAACCCCCGAAATGGAAAGATCTAGCTATTGTCCAAACAAATCTACCTGATGTTAAAGATCAACTAGAAGAAACCCATAAGATCGTCCAAATATTAAAAGAAAATCTAAATAATGCAAGGAATCGTATGAAGCAACAAGAAGACCGTAACAGAACCGAAAGAGAGTTTGAAGTTGGAGAATGGGTATTTGTTAAGCTCCAACCATACAAACAATTATCCTTAAAACAGAAGGGAAAAAACAAATTGGAACCAAAGTTTTATGGACCTTATCAGATTAACAAAAAGATTAGCCAAGTTGTTTATGGTTTAAGCCTTCTAGAGACAAGTCATGTTCACAACGTCTTCCACGTATCTTGCCTTAAAAGGGCACTAGGTAACAATCAAACAGCACAAACAACACTTCCATCCCTTGATGATGAAGGAAGAGTCATTTTAGAACTAGAAGGTATTTTGTCTACTAGAGAAAGAAAGCTTTGATATCGTACTATCAAGGAATATCTGATCAAGTGGAAGGACTTGCTCGAAGAAGAAGCTTCTTGGGAGAATGAAGCATTTTGTCAACAACATCCGTCGTTACATATGCTTTGAGGACAAAGCATTCTTTCGAGAGGAAGGCAATGTTATGTAAAAATTAGTTATATTAGGTTATTATTAAATATTAGTTAAATTAGATGAAAGGGCACGATCATAAGATCATGCCCTTTCCCCAAAGGGTGTTCCTGGCGATATATAAGCCAGGCTCCCGCAATTGTAATCTCATCATCCGTAATTTTTCATCTCTTTTAATAAAATATTTATATATTTATTCTGCGTTCTAGCATTTTCTGTTCCACTCAATTTGACCAAGGCTAATCCATATTGAGCCTTTATTGCTACACTTCTCAACACTCCCTCTTAGTAAGAAAGGGATTATCAAACACCCCTATCCTGCACCTGTGGAATTCAAACTTTTCACTTGACAAAGCCTTTGTGAAGATGTAAACATCTTGTTCCTCAATCGGAATGTATTATAGCAACATTTTCCTCCCCTACACACAGTCTCGTAAATGATGATATCGAATATCTATATGCTTGGATCAATCACGAAATACTGGATTCTCAAAGAGCTTAATGCAACTTTGATTATCGCAATAGATCATAGTTGGATCCATCTCCTGACCAAATTGTCCCACAATTGTCTTTCTCATCTAGATCACCTCACATGCAACTTGAATTGTAGGCATGTATTCAACGTCTACTGAGTTGAGTGCCACAGGCCTCTGCTTCTGACTATACCAGAAAATTGTTGTGGACCCAACACTAAATATTTCGCTTGATGTTCTCTTTTGATTGGATGGACTTCTTGCCTAATCTGCATCTATGAATCCATGCAACTTCACTCCCTCTATCTCTTTATACCATAATCCATACTGGGTAGTGACTCTAAGGTACTATAAAACATGTTTTCCTGCCTTCCAATACAATTTTGTCAGCCTAACCATAGCTTAGCTTTATTGGCTAACTACATAGCAAATATTTGGTCGTGTGTTCACAAGATACATCAGTGAATCGACTACCTATCGGTAAATGGCAGTATAAACCTCTTCACCTGAAGTGGAATTCTCCTTCCTCTAGTTGGTCATTAGAGGTGTCTCCATGGACTTACGAATATCCATTGAGAATATCTACAGTATCTTGATGACATACTTTCCTTGAGATACAAACAATTCCCCATCACCTTGTTCTACTTCCAGCTTGAGGACGCAGTGCATGAGACCCATGTCTTTCATCTCAAATTCCCTTGCAAGGTCCTCCTTGCAAGAGCTCATTAACTTCTCATCACCTCCCAATTTTAAATCATCAACATATAAAACAATGATAATAAATTTACCTTCTACCAAAATATGATAGAGGTTAAAATTTTCTTCACTTTTGGTGAAGCCTGATCCAGTCAGATAACTATCAATCTATGTGTACCAAGCTTGGGGTGCTTTCTTAAGACTGTACAATGCTCACCTGACTCTTCACACATGAGATTCCTAATCAAATGTCTCAAAATCGTCTGGTTTCTCTATGTACATATCCTCCTCAATAACACCATTGAGAAATGTTTACTCATCAAATTTTCAAGATGAGTATACTCATCGAATTCTCGGGATGAGTATACATTAAGAATCTTTTTTAAGTAAGAAACCATATGTGGCATACTTCAGGATCATTCGCTCATCAATCTACTATCATGTTACCACAGATGCACAGAAAACGTTAGAGCCAACAACTAAGTTGGGTATAGATATGGGGTATAGTGATACACCTCACAAATATTGGGTGTACCTTCCATGCAACAGGATGATAGTGGTTCATGGAGATGTTAAGTTCGATTAAGAGAAGCCCATGAGATGTTCCCTTGATAAGGAGCTTCAGTAACATGTATATGAGGAGATTGTAGCTCCAAATGAGGAACCTCAGGATGATGTGGAGTAGCCACTTGTAGAGGAGCAGAAAGTGGGAGCACCCACTCATGCAGAGAGTTCTAGAGATAGAAGGAATCACACCAGAGAGGCTAAAGATTGATGCATGATGCTAGAGAGAATGTGGGATCACCCATATCACAACGCATGGAGAGAAGGTCATCAGATTGGTACACTGGATACATGGATCTGATGAGCGAGAGTGTATAGGTTGAGCCATCCTCATTCGAGGAAGCAGTGTAGAAACCAATATGGGTTGATGCCATGGTTAAGGAGTATGATTCCATTATCAGAAACAATGTTTGGTAAGTTGTCCCAAGACTAGCAGACAAGTCAGTGGTGAGCTCCAGATTGATTTACAAGGTAAATCAAGATGTAGATGGGAGTTTGGAGAAGCACAAGGCCATATTTGTGGTAAGAGGGTTCTCTTTGGTGGAGGGAATTGATTATGATGAGACCTTTTCTCTCGTAGAAAGGTATTGTTCAATGATATCTATTCTAGCACTGTCAGTGTAGATGGCATGGAAGATACATCAGATGGATGTGAATATAACATTCCTCAATTGTATAATTGAGGAGGAGGTGTATATTGAGAGTTCAGAATGATTTGAGACCTTTAACAAAGATTCACGTGTTTTCAGACTCAAGAAATAACTTTATGGACTAAAACAAGAACCATGTGCTTAGTACACCAGGATTGTCAATTATTTCACCGGGTGGGGATTCACCAAAACTAAAGGAGATGTGAACCTTTACCATGTTGTGGTTGAAGGTAAATTGTTGATTATATTATTATATGTCAATTATTTGATTCTAAAAGGTGATGAGAAGCTGGTAAAATCTTGCAAAGAGGATCTTGCAAGAGAATTTGAGATGAAGGACCTAGCGCTCATGCATTACTTTCTTGCTATGGAAGTTTGGAAAGGAGATGTGGAACTATTTGTCTCTCAATGAATGTATACCAATGAGATATCGAACAAGTTCCACATGGAGAGAAGAAAACCCATGGAGACTTCTGTAGTAGGTAATTGGAGGAAGTAATATGCTACTTCAGGTGAAGTAGTGTGTTAGCCTCCTACTACAGCAGGTTACTCATATTTTATGATTGACATTTTTACAGGCCAAATATGTCATACTTTGTATGTTGCAATGCTCCAAATTTGCTGACAGACACCAGAGAAAGAGGCCATGAAAGAATGCTAGTCAAAGTTCATCTGCTGCATTCCAATTTTGAAGAGTTATCCTATTTTTGTAGAATTCTCAGCTAAAGGGAGGTCCAAACAGCTTAATCTTGGTCTCCCTAGGTTTCAATTTCCTGTTTTAGAATATAGAGAATGAATAATCTGTCCAAACAGCTTAATCTTGGCAGATTCTTAGATAGGTAGAGAATCAAAGGGGCCCAACTGCTTAATCCGGGCCCTTGGAAGAAATAAGGGTAGTTTGTAGATATGAGGACAAAAAAAGAAAA
This sequence comes from Pinus taeda, assembly GCA_000404065.3. Taxonomy (NCBI): domain Eukaryota; kingdom Viridiplantae; phylum Streptophyta; class Pinopsida; order Pinales; family Pinaceae; genus Pinus; species Pinus taeda. Next base: position 48,529 of record APFE031235197.1, on the reverse strand, counting down.
AGTTGAAAAGTTGGGTCTGCAAGTCTAAGTGCACCCAAACTAAAAGAAGAAAAAATGTTAGGTAAGTAGGTTGGGTAGGTAATTTTGTGGTTGCAGAATGAATTATTGTGATCAGTTTTGTGTTTTCAAATGTTATATTTATTCAATCAGTGGCAAGGTAGTTCCCATTTGAAGGACTTAAAGCGAGGCATGACTAACTTCCCCTTCTCTCTCTTCCCTAACTCATTTAAACTTCCCCCAAAAGAGGTCAAGATCTACTTGATATCTCTTAGTTTCATCATTTTCCATATAATTTTCCTTGATAAAGATCTGCTTTACTCAAGGAGGGTCCATATTTTATCTACAAAGTTCTATTTCCCCTTTAAAGCCTAAGATCTCTGAGACTTAGCGCTTTCTTGTCATTTTCATATTAACTCCTCACTTTATTATGTAAATCCCTATATATTTCCCTTCCCCTACTAAAACTATGGTAATAGTTCCCCTATGTAAATATCCCATCCCTCTGGTTGAAACATAACCATAAATATACCCTTGGGAATTACTAAGTTCACCTGGATCTTAGTAAGAACCCTCACATCTGCATAAGTTTCCCCTCCAAGGTGTTTGGAATCCTTCCAAAACACAAAAAACCCTCACTAAACCATACCGCACCCCACGCATTGCATTTTTTGGGATTTATTAATATTTGATTGATAAATAACCAACGCGCCCAAGCAAATTAGTCTTTAACCTAAGTCCAAAACCCACCCGCGGCCGAAAAAATTAAACTTTATCGCGTGCGCTGTTTCACTAAAAACCGTGCATCTTCTCCTCCTGTCCACTGTCGAATTAGCCCTCCCAAATTCGACAACCCTTATGCATATCGAGCACCCTCTTGTGAGTGTTATTTAGCACTTGATGTCCGACGGTTTTACCGACATGCACCGGGACAGCTGGTGGCATCCCATTACATTGGGCCAACCCTGAAAAATACCACCTCCGTACGAAAGGTGGTCCGATGCGAGCCAAAAACTGCCCTCTCCTTGCGTAACATGGGTGCCGCGTCACCATGCCACATCGCCTCCACCTCACCCCTCACCTGCCTTCACCCTGCCACCGTGTCCTTGCCACGTCACCCTACCGTACTGCCACATCATCATGCTGACATCATCATGCTGATGTCACATCCGTACAAGGGGGGTCCCACTGCTGATGTCATGTTGACGTCATCCACCATATCGCTGACATCATGCTGACGTCAACAGCTCAAAAAATGCGCAAGTGCAAAAATCAAGCTTCGGAGCCCCAGATCAAATTTCTGAGGCAGTTTTCGATGTGCGATTAGCGCATCGCTACGGGAGATATGCCATATTGGAGAATCTTTAGGGAATCTTTTGATTCCTCAGTTGTTTTTGCATCGAAAAAGGCAGAAAAGGTCCAATTTTTCAAAATTGAACATATCAAAAGACAGAGAGAGGCCCGGTTCAAAGATTAAAGAATATTAGAGAAAATATGCAGCCAAAAACCATGTCAAAGAGTATCAAGAAGCGGTAGAGAGTATCAGTGTTGCGGTGAAGTGTATCAATGGAGATCTTCTCAGGGCTCGAGGTGAATGAAGCATTAAAAGAAAACCTTGAAAGTCAAGAAGCAGTTAAGGGACCATTTAAAGCTCACCAACATAAATGACTGCACATTAACACTCACATCAGATCAGTGGACCAGAACTCAATGCACAGTTATTACAGAACCACTACACCAAGTCATAGAGGACACCACATCAACTCACTTTTGATCCAGCTGCGTTTGGTGCAGCCCAAAGGAGAGTTATTTGCATTTAATTCCAACATAAGTTAGGTTTTAGAAAGCTTTCCCATAGACCTGTTTCGGTCAGTTGTAATAAATACTTTTAGATATTTTACCTATATATACCACCCTGAAAAATGTAATAGGGGTTGGTTGGTTGGTCTTGGTTGTTTTGATTTTTTTTGCTCGAGCAGAGACTCACACTGTATATGTGATAATTTCTATAATCAATGATTGCTTGAGAGTTCGGGGAATGAACTGTGCACTGTGTTCAATTGGCTGAAGAGTGATTGTGGAATTCCTGTGCTTCTACATGGTTCAATAACTGTTCCTTAACTCTGTTTAGTTTCTTATATTTGTTTTATCATCTATGTTCCATCATCTAAAATTACGAAAAGGAAGAATAGTTTAGGATTTGATTGGTAGCAACCTATGCTCAATTTCTGTGATTTCTACATGTTTTCATCAGGAATAGTTATGAATATGCATACTTAAATGATCATGTTTACACTATTTCTTTCACATATGAATGTTAGTTTAGGAATTCTTAACTGCTCCTAGATAACCATTCATTCATCTCCCTTCTCTGTTAACTGATGAAAGATTCTTAATTGCCTTTCATCTCTGACATTCATTCCATCTTTTCAGCAATTGGTATTGTTTCATGTATAGCTATCCTACTGTATAATCCTCTCGTGTCCAAGAAAATGCAACATCAAGCATTAATCCGTGACTCCATGCCCAATGGTTTGAAACTTATCACACTATCCCTTGCCTCTCTACTTGAATGCAACTTCCTTCCATTCAAACCCCATCCAAACTTAAACAAAACCTACTGAACCCAATAGCTAGCCTAAAATCATCATCAACAAATCTAAATCATTAAGAGAGATCCCTCTCTGATTGTAGGTGGGCTAGAACCTGCAATCCAAAGATTGGTTTGTGGTTACCTCGGTCGTATCCCTTCAGGAGCTTAGGGACAACCTAAGTGATAACATAGTGGAGGCTACTATTTATAGACATCTTGTGGGTTCACTTATGTATTTGGTGAACACACAACCAGACATGTGTTTTGCAGTTAACTAGCTTAGTCAATCCATTTTTAAGCCAACCAAACTTTATTGGAAGAGAGCTAAAGATTTGTTGACATACCTCAGAGGCACCACTCAGTTTGGTCTTTGCTAAAGATGGATAGAGGGAGTGAGTCTTCAAGGCTTCACAGATGCAGATTGGGTAGGTGTTATAGCTCCAAATCTCACTCTTGATGTTTGTGATGCTGCACTCATGGCCTAGGGCAACCCGTCCTTCTAGACCTGGTCCAAATACTTATAAAACATTGTTTTACTCTCTATACGTGACATTTCCCTGAGCTAAACGTGTGTGTACATAGGGATGTGTATACCCAACCCGCATATATGTCAATTCTCTTGAATTTAGGGTGGAGATCACAGGTTTTACCTATTGATTTCCTATTAGTGCCCCTGGCCCAACTGTTCCCAACGAATTCCCAACTAAGAAACTACTTTGGGAAAACTACAGAAAGGCTTCAATGGGAAGGCCTAAGGGAGGAGAGAATAGAGAGAAAAATCACATCCGGTGGAATCTCTAATATTGGGCCAACAACAGTTTCTTGGTATAGTAGGAAGCAAAGGTCAGTTGCACTCAGTTTAGTAGAAGAAGAGTACATGATCACTAGTCAAGCAGCTTGTGAGGCTATCTGGATGAGGAAGATCCCTGTTGGGTTATTGGTCATCAGATGGATCCTAAAGTGATTTACTATGAAAATCAGAGTTGTATCAAACTCTTTGAGAATTCAGTTTCTCGTGATCGTTCCAAGCATATTGACATTTGGTATCACCATCTATGAGATTGTATGTAGAGGAGAATCATGTTGTTGGAGTACATTCCTACAGAGGAGCAAGATGTAGATATTTTTACAAATTCATTGGATGCAAATTTGAGTTTCATAAAGGTAGGATTGGGGCAGCAAATAATCCTTTTCTTGTTGAGAGAGAGTGTTGAAAAAGAAACAAGAAAATCCTAATTTAATTTTGTCCTTGAATTAAGTTATTAATTAAATTGTAATTCCACATCTCATGACAACTTATAATAGTTAACTAAGTTAATTTGACATATTTGACTCAGTTAATTTGAGTTGAGGGTCTAACTTGAGTCATGTAGTGTGTATCCTACCTTTTAGGAGCCCTGGTTGAGTTTATTTTGAGTTGTAACTATTTAATTCAGTCTGACTGAGTTAAATTCAGTTAAACTAGTTCCACCTAATGGAGGAATTAGTGGGAGATATAGTAGTGGGGTATAACCAGCACTGATAAACTAATAAACTGAATATTCCCTCATAATTAATTGATGGATGTCAAATCAAAGAAAGACCTAGTTGAGACTGGAATTCAGGGACAGTGTAATATCAATTGTATAATCATATGAATTGTACAGGTGGTGCATGCAATTTAGAGGAAGGCCTATGATGATTGCGTAATTCATATTTGTGGAATTTCCTAATTAAATATGGGCTAATTTCGAAGGAAATTGTGCAAGGAAATAAGAGCTTGGCAGGAAATAGAATCAACTAAGTATTGGCTTGAACTTGTCTCGGAAGCAGTGATATAGATAGCTATAGTACAAAGATTGCTCGGGCTTCAGAAAATAATTGTAATCTTCTCATATTTTCTTATTTATACAATATAAAAATAGCAGGGGCTTTTAGCTGTGGCTTTCCACAAAAAATTGTTGTGTTATGTGTGATTGAATTCTTTCTCTTTTATAGATCATGATTTCATTAATCGCTTATTATTTCCGCTGATGAGTAGAATAGATTCAAGTCAATTGTTTTAGCATATTAAAATCTGCAATTTGAATCTACAAGGAACTTTTACAAAATTCTTGTCATGAGAGGTAAAGTAATGTTTACTATGTTTAAATTACAGTTCTTGCAGAAGTATGTAACCTAAAATAAAGTATTATGCATGCATAAAATGTTGAATACCTATTTTTATGGACCATAAGAGAAACTATTGTAGTCGCTACAATCACCCTCCAAAATTTTGCCTACACTTTGCTTTGGAGCCTCCCTACAAAATCCCAGTAGCTTATCTCGCACTAACCCACGTAATTGCACATTCATTGAGTTTTATCTTTTTCTTTATGTATTGTGTTTTCATACTTCATTCATTGTCTAACCACAAGCTAACTTCCTCACATGGTTGCAATCTGTATCTAGCATTGCCTTGGTGATCTATGCAATCCTAGAGGGCAACCAAACTTTCTCTCAGGAAATGCACAGTTCAATCCCACAGTGAGTTTCAGCTCCAGAATTGCACAGGTCCAGCTGGTACCCTGTTTTCAACTAGGAAACTATTGAGAGCATGAGAGGCATCCATATCCACTTAGCCTAGGAATTGTGCAAAAGCATTCCCTCAGTAGTTGCCCATTGCATGTGTCAGTGAGTTGCCCAGTTCTCCCCAGAACCATGCAATTTCTCCATGTATGCATGGCACCTTTTCTCGAAAAAGGAAAAAATAAAAAGTGAAAAATAATCCCTAAAAATATGGATCTATTATTAGCAGTCAGAGTTACACTTGAGTTATTTTTGGAAAATGTTGTTATGTGTCGCTTCTTCCTAGACTTTTGACCCTCGCGTCATAAATCCTAAATCGATCAATCATATTTAATGGGTGCTACACATTTGATCTTGGAGCTCTTGCAATCCTGAGGAAATCTAGGAACCTTCGACACAGTTGTCGCAACTTTTCTGGGTAAGTCTTGCTTTTCTAGTCTTTTGCTGATATTTTTGTCGCTTTTCTTTCCTTGGCTTGTGAGAGTGTTGTTTTACCCATTTATTGAACGACCATTGGTGTTATGATTTTTTTGAGCTTGTAGAAGTGTTTTTTTAATTTTTTCATTTCCTTTCCTAAGTGTCACATGCATAACCCAATTTTTGCACTAATGGTCGTTGTTGCGGCAACTTTCTCCATAAGATTCATTTTTTTATTGTTTGATTGATTCCTGCACTCATTTTGATTGCATGCATCACCATTCACTTAGACATCCACCAAATATCACTCACACTTTAAGATATGCCCATTCTCATGTTGGCCTTGGGCAGATCTGGGCTTCCTTGGCCCATATCTAGCTCTTCCCGACACGCACTACATATTTTTGGATCTCAAAGCTCTGCCTTGGCTCTAGGAATTGCGTAGAGGTTGTCAGTGACTAGCTCCAACTATGCACTGTGTAGTTCCAGGACCTAGTCCCAAAGTCTTTGCCACTGGGATTGCACAATGCACAGTCCCAACCAGCACAAGCCAAACTGAACTATGTATTGTGCAGTTCTAGTGAGCAGCTCCTCCTCACTAACATTTGGGATTGTGCATTGCACAGATCGAGCTGAGAGTCCCTCACCTCTGAAACCCTTTAGTGTGCAATCTTACCCAGAAGTTACCCAATTTATGCTTGGTTTGTCTTCAAATGCTTTCGATTTCAAGCTGACTTTTGCATGCCATGAGTGTCCTCTTTGTCTCCAGGTATAATAGTCGTTGAGCAGATTTTCAACAATACATGTAATATGGCTTCCACGAGAGCCACACGAAAGGATATTATTGAGAGTAGCACTAGGATGTAGTTTTATAGGTGTCAATGAACTTGCCAGTCTATGCCGACACACAGCTATTTATAGAGAAGTACATGAAGATTACATGGCAATAAATTAAGGATATCTTCATACGAAGCTTCAAGGAAGATCTAGAAGATCGACGGGTCTATGTCAACATCCACAAGTCAGCCTTTTATAAGGTTTCATGTAGGTACCCCACCTTCCTACGTGTAGACATCATTCATTAGATTATCTAACATATCGATCCCAAGATGATGACTTTGAGTAGTGCCAGCGGAACACAAATTTCTACCTTCAGGATGAAAAACTATCATCAAATGTATCACTTACCACAACCGGTGAACCGCATGGATGCACTTTTGTATACACCACTAGGAATGTGAACACTAGAGACATCATGAAGGATTGGGTGAAAGGGCTACCAAAGTCCAGGTCGACACCTAATCAAGTCTACAAGTCTAAGTCACTCAAAAAGGCCTACTATCTCTTGATCATATTTGCATGCCCCTTGTATGGTCAAGAGAGCATAGACATATTTCCACAGAATTGGGTGGTTGTGTTGGACCAATTGATGAATGAAAAAATTTCATTCAACTAGTCGGATATGTTTTCTCTTCAGCTGAAAGTGCATGTGACTAATGCCTGGAATCCACCCAAGAATGAGCAAGCGATATTATATATGTCTGCATACCTACTTGATGTAATCTATGCCCAACATCAGTTTCATGACATGGGTTGGACATGGACACCATCAGAGAATGTTGTGAGTGTTTATTGCAAGTTTCTTTATGAGTGCATCTATCGAGGATTCATGACAAGGCTATCTAACCATTTCATCATCACAATTTACAAGTTGATCTTTGAGTAGGATCCACCTTGCATGTCCCAAGAAGCGATGTAGACATCACTTAACATTGTAGAATTATATGTCTCACCTGGGGGTACATTCATCATGATGTTTGGCAGAGAAAATCCTCCACGTGTGCTATCAATGTTTGCCACGAATAAGTTGGTCATGCAAGAGGTTGAATATCACATCTTGATATCATTATCAATAGGACTACACAGGAGGAAGAAGCCACCATGGCATGGTATTCCTTTGTGGATTGGATTGTATGAGATATGGAGCTTGAAGAATGCATATGTTGAGGCCAAGGACTTAGAAAAGTTTCCATTCGGCACCAAGGACTACAATACATATGATCCCCACTTCATATGCAAGAACCACTATGCGAAGATTTATTATCCACGGATCCACGAGACATTTCCTTGGGAGGAGGAAGATCCTTGGAGGTACTATTACAACTCCTCTAGGCTAAATGAATCAGTCAGCATGGCTATAGAATGGAAAGCTTCTCTATAGGAAGCAGCACCATAGGAAGCAACAACAACAGCAGTAGTGAGCAGGAAATCAGCACAGGATAAAGGCAAGAGGAATATTGTCGAGAACCCAGAGGCTGAGTAAAAGCTACAATTTCAGATAATATCCTCTCGTTGAGAGATTAGCTTTGGAAATAGAGGTAAAGAGGCAAAAATACATAAAGAGAGAAGAATGAAGGAAGAGAGAGAAGACAAGTTTGGAGGATGCAGAAAGGAAGTTGTAGGAAACAGAGAAGAAGTTGAAAGAAGAGCAAGAGTTACGAAGGAGAGAAAGGAAAGAGAAGTAGAAACAGGACTAGGAAGAAGGGAAAGTCACAACGATGGAACAATCTACGCCTATACATATTGAGGAGTCAGAGCAACCATCAGATGAAGAAGAGGGTGAGTAGGTGTAGTTACAAGAACTTGCTCAGTATATTGAGCAAATGGTTGAAGCAATGGACATGGAGTTGGAATTGGAGCCACATGACCAAGATAATGGCCTCATGTCAAGAACATCCAAGGTCACCCCTCAGTCTCCACCACCTATAGAATCAAAATCCGTCCTTAGCGAGAAAGGATAGGTTGTTCTCCTTAATGATGCTTCGGTGATGGATGTGTACAATTTCTCATTTGATGAGTTGCAGCAAAGGATTGTACATGCACAAAGAAAGAAGCTTATGAATGATCATACGTCACCTGCACATATGGAGGAAAGGGTGATTGTGTCAGATGCTAAAAAACATCTAGCTACCATGGTTGAGGCCTCTAAGGCTTATGCAGAATCCATGAGATCAACTGTGAAGTTCTTGTTAGCAGAGAATGATCGGATGGAAAATGACTTGCAAGAGGCTAGGTAGAGGGCAGAAAAATCCACAGGATCTGCTATGACAAAGATGAGAAAAGTGATACTTGCTGAAGTATCGACTCTAGAGACCACCATGAGGAAAATTTTTGATGTATTTGTCACCACACACAAGGCAGTTGTCCATCTATATGGTTTTTAATGGTGGTGCATGAAAATTGCCTAAACTCTCAAGTACATACATGCTTCTATTGCGCATGTAAATGAATGGAAAATGAGATATAAGGGAGCCCCACTTTACTTGCAGAAGATAATGAATCCACAAGTAGTGCTAGATAAAGCACAGATTCAGACGTTCAACCAAAACTATGAGAAGCTCGCTCCGCTCGTCACTAGCATTAAGGCTTCCTATGCATGATTGTTCAAGAGTTTGGATGTCATGGTGATGACACGCAAGATCCCTTCAATCAATTCCCTCACCCAAGACATTAAGAAGAACCAAGTCTAGTTGGAGGTCAACAGGTATATGGAGTAGTTGATGCAAGAGGCCATGAGGGATGACTTCCAACTGAGCGCAAAAAACATGCATAAGTACATCGATGGTATAGCCACACTCAGAACAATGTTACATGTGCTTCAATATGAGTTGGACAAAGGTTCCATAACCATATACCAGAAAGCCAAGGAGACAAGAGTCTATTTCCAAAAATACATCACCAAACATTAGAGGGACACAATAGCACAGTACCAAGCTTGGTATCAGTTCATCACCGAAGACCATCAAGAGGATGTTTTCGAGTTGGTCTTTCCCTAAGCTTCTGAGTGATGGTGTTTTTCTTGTTAGGCTGGCTCAAGCCTATTTTGTCCCACATGGGTATATGTGAAAATTGTATTATTATTTGTAAATATATTGTAAGTGAAATTCCAAGGGTCATTAGTGGAATGTGAACAGTGACTATGTAATGTAGAGAGTTATTTGTAAAGGAGTTGAAGAATCATGAGGGTAGTCAAAGAGTCGAAGGTGAATGTAAAGTGTCACCCCACCCTTTGTTATATATAGAACCTCATAACTCAGAGGCTTTTGGGAGCCAATCCTTTGGCTATGCATTACTTAGAGAAGGTTTGGGATTATTGTGATGAGCCTTGGCTTCTCCACATCATAGAGCAAGTACACTTCTTTGGAGGAGCATGCGATTTTGACTGTAATTTTCCACTCTTGGGGCTAGTGGTTGTGAATGGTGTACGTATGGATGGGACTTTCACTTAATAATATAACTGAGCTAGCATGTTTTCATGCATATGTTGTTATTGTAGTCAGCTATTCTGGTTGCTTTAGCAATGTATGTTGTTTAACTTACGCATTTTTGTATGAACTATTTTGTATGCAATTATATGAATCTTATTGAAAGTGTGTTTTTGGATTAACCTATAACTTTGGTTTATGGACTATTCTACTTCCAGATTGTGACGTCATTCTTCTTGTGTGTTCCTTTCAAGTTGCGTACTATTACAGGCTTCTAAGGGGCACACTTCATTTTTCCCGTTGTGTGTTAGAACCCACATGCATCTCACTTGACTCACTAGAAGGTCACACACTTGCTTCTGACCAAAGCTATCATACTTACCTCTACACGCTACCATGATCAAGGAACCACACTACCACCCATTGCTAGGACTCCTACTTCAAACAATCATAGGTCTAGTTGGGACTTATTATAGGGAAGATCCCCTTCACATGTTGCGTGGTCCAACACCATCAACATTTTTAGTGCTAGAAGGAGGGCCAGATGACAAGATAAGCCCTCAAAGTCTATTTTGAATCTCTACACATCATTCATGACTTACATCACAATCTCAACTTTAGCATGTTTTTCTCATGCACATGATTTCGAGGTGTCGTGGGATGTCATCAATGACTTGTGACAAATAAAAAACAATGGTGAAGGTGGAATAGCCTTGTTAAGACACAGAGTTTCCTTTTTGGGCTTCTGTGAGAGGAATGAAGTCCCCTTGGACGACATTGTCTGTGGATTGTTCACTTACACGTTCAAAAGGTGGGTTAAGCAACGGTGTCTCACATTGCTCGCAGCCTCTATTAACGCTTTTAATCACATCATCAAAGGTTTAGGAAATTATTTCTTTCGTTGTGATCATAAAGAACTTAATAAAAAAATTCTAGAGTTACAAAAAGCACCTAATGAATCTATTGTGAAATTTTGGGAACGATTCTGTAATATTTCTTTTAAAATCCCTAAAGATGAAGTTGATTGGAAATTTCTCAAAGAAATATTTCAGTATCTTCTTCACGTATCTAAAAATACACATGAGTTAGAATCATTCTATCCCCTCCCATCATAGCTTGGTTTTAAAGCTTCCAAATATAAGATGGACAAGGTTTCTATCACGAGTGAATCTCCACCCTCTTCTCATCAAATGGCTCTAGCTCTGTAGAACGAGCTAGGAGAAGTTACGAACCAATCTATTGAACTGTCGCCTCCTCCACCCCACCTGATCTAGATATCTACAAATATTTGGACTAAAACCCTTATGGTTGTCACGTGATCTTGTTTTATCAACCTCCTTCCTTCGGTTCCTTTGATCCTCCAGATTTCGGTGTCTTGTGTTCATCCGTTCCAGATTCCACATGTGATTTTCATGACGATCAAGTTGTCAAAGAAGTTGGTGTTGAGAAACTAACTTGCATTGTCATTTTTTATGAGTATGTGTGGGAATCTAAAGAATAATTCACGGTGAAGGATGACCTACTTATATCCACACCTCATCCACTTTATTCAGACATCTTTTGTGATTCTTCTATTTCTTATTTTTCTTGTGAAAATTCATTCCCAGATGTCTCTACTTCCGATCATTCAGAGGACACACATGATGCCATTCTGCCATTTGATTGAGGAGAGACAAAATCTTTATTTCCAAATTCACCCTATCTTTCATATTTTATTTCTGGAAATTCAAAGGGTGAAATTTTTTGTTTCTCATCAACCCCTCTATATGATTCATAAGATTATGAGCATGTCGATGCACATCTCGAATTTTTCGATCGTGGTTGTCATAATCTTTTTACTCATTCATTTCATTGTGATTCCGATTCACTTACTATTGATCTTTCTAAGCCATGGGTCTTTGATGATACAATTTATGATGAGTTGGAGACCCCTCAAGATGTTGAGGCACTTTAGCCCGAGCTTATGGTTATGTCAATTTCTCGTTGTCTTGAGGTTAGTTCCACTTTCGATCAGAAATCTGTTGAATCATCCTAGGCTCCTCATCACTCTCTTACTCACATTGAAAATCAATATAGTTTACAAATTTCACATCCTCCACCAGAATCACATGATCCTATCACTCATGCATTGGAGGAGTCATACGTAGCAAATCATGCCACAAAACAAAAGTTTTCTTCTTTCTGCATGTTTTCTCATTTGTGAAGGTCGAAAGAGTTTACATTCTTGTCATCTATGCGCAGTGTGATACAACACCATGATACGTCTATAGAGTGCCTTCCATGTGCTTTTACTCTTCTCTTTTTTGTGGATGCATTGAAACTTCAAGCGTGTTTATTTTCATTGCTTCATCTTTCGTGCTTGCTAGTTTTCCCGAATATCTTTCTTGTGAGCCATTCCTTCACTTACATGGGCCAACGAATGCCCCGGTGGATACATAAGAAATATAACTTCATGTGAATAGGCCCATGCATTGTTTAGCTTAAGAGTAGCAGTAGTGTTTTCTTTCCTATTTGTGTTTGGTTTCATGTTTTTCTTTCGCTTACTTTCTTTGCTTCGTGTTATTTCTTTCCATTTCTTGTTTGTTTTTTTGTGCACCCGTAGGATTAGTTTCCCTTGAGATTGTGTTTGGCTTCTTGAGACAAGAAGGGTGAAATACAAGAGGACTTGAACAAGTATCAACATTTGGTTATCTGTCTATTCCCTCTCCTTATGAACATATTTCATTTCTTTAGTTGATGATACCTTGATGGAAAATACATTCCTTTCAAAGTGAGTCTTGATGAAAACACAACGCTTGCACTTTTAACTAGTACCACCTACTCTAATCAATTTTATATATTCGGTTAACCCTTGTCATCTTAGTTAAGTAGAGTAAGGTGAGGGGGGGGAACTTAACAAGTATGTCAGAGGTATATATAAGATCCTTCTCTAAAGGGACAACCTCTTCTACTCTCAATAAGTCAGGATCCTTCTTCTGCCTCATGAAATAAATAAGAGCCTATGCACAGTTCTTTGAAAACGAAAAAATAAAAAAATTGAAATAAAGGCAAAAGAAGAGAAAGACTTCCTGCGTAGGGAGGTGAAGAAAGTAACTCCGCCAGGGTATTTTCCAAGCTCATTAGCAGTGGAGCAATGTGTGTGTTCCTGAAATGAATCTGTCGGGGTACTATCCAGGCCTGCTAGTAGTGGAGCAACACCACAGATGAAACTAAAAATATGACAATATATATTACTTGTGCACCAATATACCCCTCATCCCCAATCAAAACAAATCAATTGACTTGGTTTGGTACGTGTGCTACTGGTACAAAATCCCTACAAAATCCCAACAACTTATCTCACACTGACCCAGGTACTTGTGCTTTCATTGAGTTTTATCTTTTTCTTTGTAACTTTTGTTTTCTTACTTGCTTCACTGTCTACTGACAAGCTGACCTCCTCACTTGGTTGCAATCTGCTTCTAGCACTGCCTTGGTAATCTACACAATCCTGAAGGGAAACCATACTTGCTCTTAGGAAATGCGCAGTTCAAGCCCACAGTGAGCTTCGGCTCCATAATTACACAAAAACAGTTGGTAGCCTGTCTTCAGCTAGAAAATTTTACAAAGCATGAGAGGCATCCAAAGCCACACAATCCAAGAATTACACAGAAGAATTCCCTCACCAACTACCCGATGCAAGTGTTAGTGAGTTTCCCAGTTCTCCCCGGAATTGCGTAATTTCTTCATTCATGCATGGAAGCCTTTCTCAAAAATGAAAAAAAATGAAAAAAAAGAAAAAAAAATCCTTAAAAATAGAGTTCTATTTTTAGCAGTTGGAGTTACACTTGAGTTATTTTGGGAAATTGTTTCCATGTGTCGCGTTTTTCTATATTTTTGTACCTTGCATCATAAACCCTAAATCAATCAAATCTATTTAATGGGTTGTAACATAAATCATTTCACATTTGATCTTGGAGCTCTAGCATTCCCGAGGAGATATAGGAACCTTTGGCACAATCGTCACATCTTTTCTGGGTAAGTCTTGCTTTTCTAATATTTTCTTTCTTTCTATGTTGATTTTTTTTCCTTGGCTTGTGAGAGTGTTATTTTACCCATTTTATTGAATGAACATTGGAGTTTTGATTTCTTTTAGCTTGTAGAAGTGTTGTTTTAAGTTTTTCATTACCTGTCCTAAGTGTCAAATGCATAACCTAGCTTTTGCAGTAACGGTAGTTCGCAACCTCAGATCGCACCTAAAACAATGAAACAATAGGGAAATCAACCTTACCTACCTCTAATAACTAATGGAATCAACCATACAACCAAACAATCTCACTATCCACTACGTATCATACCAACATCGATAGTTCTATCGCTAGCTATCCCACCCTCACCATATTAATAGTAGTGCAGGCCTTCCCTTCCTGAGCCTTATCCTGCATCTTCTATCCCTGCCTGGGACCAAGCTTTATTCTCTTCAAAGACCAAGCCAGTTATAGTTGAGTTTTACCCAGGCCATTTTCACATATATAATATCCTACTCGAGCCCTTTTCATCTCTCTTCGAAATACCCATTTTGATACCATAAGAGAAGCTTTTGGGCCCTAGATTGAGGTTTGTGAAATAGAAATCTGTTGGCATATGTAAGTGCCACGGTCGCTATATTTACCCTAATCACCAACCATAAATCAAGAGTGATGAGCCTTTTGATGATCCATAGTAGGTGATCATGAACCTGCACCTAAATTCGCCGCATGAAATGGATATTCTTACATCATTCCATATTTATGTCATTAATTATGAGCATCAATATGTTTAGTAATTACATAAATAGAGAGATGGGTTCTGACATAAATCATTTCACATTTGATCTTGGAGCTCTAGCATTCCCGAGGAGATATAGGAACCTTTGGCACAATCATCACATCTTTTCTGGGTAAGTCTTTCTTTTCTAATATTTTCTTTCTTTCTATGTTGATTTTTTTTCCTTGGCTTGTGAGAGTGTTATTTTACCCATTTTATTGAATGAACGTTGGATTTTTGATTTCTTTTAGCTTGTAGAAGTGTTGTTTTAAGTTTTTCATTACCTTTCCTAAGTGTCAAATGCATAACCTAGCTTTTGCAGTAACGGTAGTTCGCAACCTTAGATCGCACCTAAAACAATGAAACAATAGGGAAATCAACCTTAGCTACCTCTAATAACTAATGGAATCAACCATACAGCCAAACAATCTCACTATCCACTACGTATCATACCAACATCGATAGTTCTATCGCTAGCTATCCCACCCTCACCATATTAATAGTAGTGCAGGCCTTCCCTTCCCGAGCCTTATCCTGCATCTTCTATCCCTGCCTGGGACCAAGCTTTATTCTCTTCCAAGACCAAGCCAGTTATAGTTGAGTTTTACCCACGCCCTTTTCACATATATAATATCCTACTTGGGCCCTTTTCATCTCTCTTCGAAATACCCATTTTGATACCATAAGAGAAGCTTTTAGGCCCTAGATTGAGGTTTGTGAAATAGAAATCTGTTGGCATATGTAAGTGCCACGGTCGCTATATTTACCCTAATCACCAACCATAAATCAAGAGTGATGAGCCTTTTGATGATCCATAGTAGGTGATCATGAACCTGCACCTAAATTCGCCGCCATGAAATGGATATTCTTACATCATTCCATATTTATGTCATTAATTATGAGAATCAATATGTTTAGTAATTACATAGATTCAAGAGCCCTCTTTTCCATGTTTCTAGGTACGCCCTTTTTCCACGTTTCTGGGTTCGTAGAATAGGTTGTCTTTCCCCACTGGCCAAATAGCTCTGATATCATGTCGATAAGTAGAGATGGCGTAAAGAATGAACACAACACCAACATATAGGGAAGAAACACACTGAATCTCCAAAGGGTCACTTGATTCTTTCTTACTTCCATGGTTTGCCCTTTTTATAAAAGATCTTCTTTATCCAATGTTGATACTCTTTAAACTTGTCATATACCTGATTACTCATTGTTGTGATGAATCTCTCCATAAGCTTCATTATTTTATTGTTTGACTAATTCCTGCACTTGTTTTGATTGCATGCATGACCATTCACTTAGATTTGTACCAACCATCAGTCACACTTTTAGATGTTATCATTTTCATGTTGCCCTTGGGAAAATATGGGCTTCCTTGGCCTAGATCTAGCTCTTACCGGCATGCACTGTGCATTTCTGGATCTCAAGGCTTTGCCTTGGCTCTTGGAATTACGCAGAGTCTACCTATGACGGGCTCCAATTGTGCACTACATAGTTCAAGGAGCTAGTCCCAAAGTCTCGGCCACTAGGATTATGCAATTCGCAGTCCCAACTAGCACAAGTTAGACTAAATTGTGCTTTGCGTAGTTTCAGTCAGTAGATCCAACTAACAACCCCTCACCTCTCAAACCCAGAATTGCACAATCTTTCCCAAGAGTTACCCAGTTTTTTTCTTGGTCTATGTTGAAGTGCTTTCAATTCCAAGCTAATATTTTCATGCCATGAGTATCCTCTCTATCTCTAGGTACAAAAATTGTTGAGCAACTTTTTAGCAGTACAGGTAACATGGCTTCCAAGAGAGTTACATAAAAGGATACTTTCAAGAATAACACTGGGGATGTATTTGAACAAGTGTCGATGAACGTGCTAGTGTATGCAGACAGACAACTATTCATAGAGAAGGACATGAAAATAACATGGTAAGAAATTAAGGATATCTTCACAAACATCTTCAAGGAAGATCTAGAAGATCGATAGGTCTATTTCAACATCCACAAGTCAGGATTTTATAAGGTTTCATGAAGGTACTTGACCTTCCCATGTGAGGACATCATTCACTATATTGTCTCACATATCAATCCTGAGACGATGACATTGAGCAGTGTTAGTGGAACACAACTTGTTACCTAAAGGATGGAAAACTATCATCAGATGTATCACTTACCACAGCCAGTGAACCGCATGGATGCACATTTCTATACCCCCAATAGCAATGTGAACACTATAGACATCATGAAGAATTGGGTGAAAGGGCTCTCGAATTTCAAGTGAACACCAAATTATGTATACAATACTAAGTCACTCAGAAAGGCCTACCAGCTCTTGATCATCTTTTCATGTCGCTTGCATGATTAAGAGAGAACGGAGACCTTTCTACAGAATTGGGTGTTTGTGTTGGACCAGTTGTTCATTAGGATGTTTGGTAGAGAGAATCCTCCACATTTTCTACCAATGTTTGCCACGGATAAGTTGGTCATGCAAGAGGTTGCATATCACATCTCCACAAGGTTATCAGCAAGACTGCATAGGAGGAAGAAGGCACTATCACATGCTCTTCCTTTATGGATTGGATTGTACGAGATCTAGAGCTTGAAGGATGTGGATGTCGAGGCAAAGGACTTAGAAAAGTTTGATTTTGTCACCGAGGACTACAATCCATATGATCCCCACTGCATATGTAAGAACCATAATGAGAAGGTGTACTTTTCATGGATCCATGGGACATTTCATTAGGCAAAGGAAGATCCTTGGAGGTACTGTTACAACTCTCTAAGCTCAATTAACTAGTCAGCATGGCAATAGAATGGAAAGTTTCTCTGTAGGAACTAACACCACAGGAAGCAACAACAACAACAACAATGAGAAGCCAACCAACATAGGACAAATGAAAGAGGAATATGGTCGAGAATGCAGAGGCTGAGCAATGCTACAAGTTTAGAGAAGATCCTCTCGTTGAGAGAGTAGCTTTGGAAATAGAGGCAAAGAGGAAATAACACAAAAAGAGATTGAACAGAGGAAAAGAGAGAAGCAAAGGTTGGAGGATGCAAAAAGGAAGTTGTAGGTAACAGAGAAGAAGTTGAAAGAAGAGTAGGAGCTAAGTAGGAGAGAGAGGGTAGAGAAGGGAAATGTGTGATGAGAAAGCAAACTGCTCCTATACAGCTTGAGGAGTCAGAGTATGTAACAGGCCCAATGAAAATTCCATGTAATAAAATTTAAAAACAATAACCATGGTTGATGGGATACTTATTCCAAGATGCATGTTTGGAAAGACATCCTAGGGGGTGTTCATTTGGTTTTTTATAGCTAAGGGAATTGGAAAAGGAAAAGGCTAAGGCTTTGGAAAGAAAAGAATGGCATTTTTGGCACATTTATTTATGAGAATAATGTAAATGAGGAGAAAGGGGAGGTAAGAGGTCACAGGTTGCATGTGCGGAGGAAAATGAAGAAGATAGAGGCCTCATTCATAAAAATGCTTATGAGAATCAGTTGGTAACCTTTTTTTAGTTGATTTTTGGAGCTCTCTCATTATTGTCTCTCTCTCTCTCATACCCTTGGACACTTGGGGTTTCCTTGGAGAATTTTGGCATTGGAGCAAGCAAGGAAAATTCAGCAAGAGAAAGCAAATATCAAGCAAGGAATGGTAGGATCAAGAAGCTATAGTAGGCTTCATTGCAGGTATCATCTTGCATGTGTATTGTCCTTGCTAGATTTGGCATGCATGGAATTCCATGTGGTTCTTTTCTATCATGGCATGGGTTTTGCCAGGTGTAACAGTGTTTTCAGACTAGCTTTGCTATTTCCAAATGGCCATGTTGTCATGGGTTTCTCATGTTTTGGTTGAGCTAGATTGATGGATGGATTCAAAGTTGAGTGGGGTGGATCTCCAAATGATAGCACACATGGCCTAGTGGTCCCTGAACCAAAATCTGGATCATGGTAAAGCGACTGGCCTAGTGACCCCTGAGTCAAACTATGGGTTGCGGTAAATGCATCATTGTGTTGCCTCAGTGGGCCTAGTAATCCTTGTAGGTGAATGGCATGATATATGGTAAATCCAAGAGGTGGTTTTCTCTTCATTGGGCCTATTAATCCTTGGCTTGGGATATGTGGTACGGCTTGGGGAGTGGGTCTCGGTTTAGGGCCTAGTCATCTGGTTTTGGATTGCAGTAAATCTTGAGAGACTAGGAGATAGGAAAATTTCTCATGGCGTAGGTGGAGAAATCTAGTGGCATCCATGCTTGTTTGGCCTAGTGATTGAGTGGAGATCATGGTAAAGCCTATTATGATGTGTTCATTATCTTTGCCTAGTGGTCCAAGATGGATTACAGTAAAGCCTATTTTCTATTGATGAGGGTGAGGTCATTTAGCCTCAGTATGTCATGGTTGGTTCTTTTGGTTTGAGTCACACATTCATGCTTGGAATATGGCACATGGGTGATTGGCTGAATCGGGTGGAACATGGCAGTGTGATCTCCAGTTGCCTTATTGCATTCATTAATGAGAAATTTTGATTTTCATGTGTAAATATATTGATGTATATGTGGATTTTGATGGCCAATATTTTTATGGTAATTTTGTTCCTATTATGCTTGTTATATGTATATATTATGGAAGCAGCTATTTATGGCTCTCGGCATATTTTTACTTGTAGATGAATAGATAGTATATCTATGACCTAATAGATGATAATGCAGAAAATGACATTGGGGAACAATGGTCCATAGAAATTCTCAGATAAGTATGAGATCCTTACACTTAATTCTATTTTTTACACCTCTAGGTTACACCTTGATGATATGTTTTATGAAATGCTTGGCATGGCTAGTAGGGGTGTGATAAAGGTCTTGTTCAACTTATTTCTTTTGCATCATTGTTTCCCTGTACTTTTACTGATTTCAAAATATCACTCCACCTGGGAAGTGGCCTGAGATTTGGACTTGAAAAAGTGGCTTAAATCCTAGTGCCACTGGCATAGGACTGGAAATTTTGGTCTTTGGTCACTGGCAGGAAAGCTTATGAGAGCAACTTTAGGTTGCTGGTCACTCCCTTGCCCATAACATGTGAGCGACTATGGCCTAAGAGATCCATAATAGAAGTGGGACCCAGGGACATGTTGTATGAGTGGTTGACTTGTCTCCTAAGGCTTTTGTTGATGATGTTGGATGATTGTGTGTGATGTTTCTATTGATTCCACTTACTTAAAGTCACATATGAGGTCAAATCTGATCATAGTAGCCTCTTGTATCATGTTTACCTAGTTGGCTTGGTTACTTGGATGGATGTGGGAGGAGGATGTTACAAAGTGGTTCATAGCATGGTTCAACTCTCAAGTTGATGAGTGGTGTGCGTTGGTCATGCATGCATGTTAGTTGCATGTGTGTTACTTACACTTTCATTTCATGTGTTTGTTGCACTGGCTTGACAATTGAGTATGGTTGTAATATGATTATTATGGAGAATTTGATATTAATTCCTTGAAATGTATTTGTCATGAGTATGTGACTCATTGCATATGGATTATATGTTGCTTACATGTTGATTTTATGTCACCTACTTGCATCCTTGTATGTTAGGCTACATTCTTATAGATTTGATTATATGTATCACTCTTGTAGGTTGATTACAAGAATTGATCGCTAATGTTTGACTACATGCATTTATGCCTACGTGTAGTTGATTAGGAATTTCTTATGCATGTTGTTGGTTGCATGTGGCAATGTGTACAATTGAGTAATGGTTGTTGTCATGAATGAGGTCATAGCATGAAATGTTGATATGGCCTTGCATTGATGACTGTACCCTAGCTAGAATGACGTTTACGCATTGATTCACTTACTTGTTGTATGTCTATATGCTCTTACATCTATGCTATACATGTATCACGTTGATTTGGTGATCTTGCAAACAAGGTATCCTCCTCGAGCTATACTAAGGTACGTCAGTTTATTGTGATTTGGTTTATCTGACATATTATGTATCGCAGGAAGAAATATCAAATGGCTAGCAAGATGGTTGAGTAAAAAGAATCTCCCTATGAATCCGAAGAGAAGCATGGTGTTGGGAACTCTTCTCATTTGGAAGTTACACCGAGAAGTTTGAAGGAAGAGATAAGGAGTTTTGTAAGACAGATAATGACCAATCATATAGGCACAAGCGAAGTAAGAAAATGTTAATGTTATACTTCTTCATAGTTTATCAGACTTGTAGCAACAGGGACACTTCAGATCAGTTACGGACATGGGGATGGAACTAATGGGGGATATGGTAGTAGGTCTCCTAGTAGACAAAGGTCATATAGATATGACATGGTGAGAGACAGAAGGTTGATGGAGACTCTGGATAGGAGGGGCAATGAGTATAGGTACTATTCTAGTTCTAGTTTTGATAAAGGTCATGATCGTCATCACTATTGTCCTTATAGGAGGAATGATAGGGGATACTTTCCGGATGAAATCAAAAAGAAAAACAACCTAATTTTGATGGATATGTGAAGAAGTCAGAATATGCAGAGGCTTGGGTACTTGGAATGAACAAATTGTTTGAGTTGCATGACTACACAGATAACATGAAGGCTAGAGTAGCTATCTTAAGCTTGAAAGGTAAAGAAAACATTTGGTGGGAATGTGTTAAGTGGGTTAGAGACATCAAGATAGATTATTTGAGTTGGCAATAGTTCAAGAGGCTTTTTAGGAATAAGTACTTTTCATAAAGGTACTACGCTAATAAGGCTAAGGAATTCTATGAGCTAAAGATGGGATCAATGACAGATGAAGAGTACACGACCAAGTTTTTGGAGCTATTGAGGTATGTACCATATCTTACTGATGAGAATGCTAAAGTTCAAAGATTTTTCAGTGGTTTTCCATAAGCATTTAGAGATCAGATTGAGTATGATGAGCCTCCGTCACTTGAGGAAGTCATTGGGAAAGTGAAGCATTTCTATGAACGATTCAAGAGTAAGAATGAATCTCAGCATGGATGGAAAGGAAAGGAAAAAGGTAAAGGTAAATGGTAGCCTAAGATTACAAGGCCTTCATATGCAAATGAGAAAGAGAATTGGGCACCACAAAAGAGATGTAATGTAGCTAGATAGGGACATGGGTCATAGCAGCAACATCAACATAGAGGTGAGGGCACTCGTTGGTTGGAGTGTTAGACATGCGGTAAGGAGAAACTTAAGATAGATTTTCCAAAGAATCAAGGTGGTAGGCCTCAAATATATAGTACATAGGAGGTGCAGACCGTTGGGGATATTGGTCAGTGTGTTCCATGTATCTATGTAGCTATGGAAAATAGACAGGAAGAACACCAAACATCTATCATTAAGATGGGCGGTAAGCTTTTTGATCAAGTTATTTCTATTTTGATTGACCCTAGATATAATTATACCTATGTTATTCCTGACTTGGTGGATAAGTGTGGTTTGAGTAAGGAATTTCATGTAGAATCTTGGTTAGTGCAGTTGGCTACAAGTACAAAGAAACGAGTTCATCATCAAGTAAGAGATTATGCATTTGACTTGAATGGTATGCCTACTACAACACATTTGAATGTATTACCATTGGGTTCATACAGCATGTTGTTGGGCATGGACTAGTTGTATCTACATAGAACCAAGGTAGACTATTATGACAAATCCGTTGAGTGTGTTGTTGATAATGGAGAACCAAGAGTCTTACAAGAAGAAACCCACATCAGTTAAGATTGTAGCAGCTATGAAATAAAAGTGTAGCCACAGGAAAGGGTGTATGTTATTTACAACAAACATTTCTAGTGATAAGGGTAAGGAGGTTGAGGATGCAGATGTGTTGAGAAGATACCCAATTTTGTAACAACTTGAGGATGCATTTCTTGAGGATATTGCAGAGTTTCCACCTCACGGGGAGGTAGAATTTTTTGTTGAGTTAGTGCAAGGGGCAGCTCCATCATCAAAAGCAACTTACAAGATGAGCATACCTGAGTTAGTGGATTTAAAGTTATATTTGAAGGAAATGTTGGACAAGGGATACATTAGGTCAAGTGTATCACGTTTGGGTGCACCAGTTATTTTTGTGAAGAAGAAAGATGGTGCTATTAGATTGTGTATTGACTACAGGTAGTTGAGCAAAGGGACTATCAAGAACAGGTACCCTTTGCCAAGGATTCATGACTTGTTCTATCAATTGAAGGGAGAATTAGTTTTCTCAAAGATCAATACGAGATCGAGATACCATCACGTATGCATCAAAGAAGAGGACATTTAGAAGGCTATGTTCAAGACAAGGTATGGGCATTATGACTTTGTTGTTGTTCCATTTGGCTTAACTAATTCCCCAGCTACATTAATGTGTTTGATGAATAATGTGTTTCATCCATAGTTGAATAAGTTTGTTATTGTGTTCATTGATGATATACTCATAAATTCTAAAAATAAGGAAGAGCATGTTGAGCATTTATGAGTAGTGTTGAGGTTGTTGAGAGAGAATCAGTTGTATGCTAAGCTCAACAAATGTAGTTTCTTTCAAACTAAGGTACATTATTTGGGACATGTTGTCTCCAAGGAAGGAATTGTAGTAGATCAAGAGAAAATAAGGGCCATCATGGAGTGGGTATATCCTAAGAGTGTGGATGAGGTAAGATATTGTATGGGTCTGGTAGAATATTACAGGAGTTTCATTGGGAACTTCTCATAGATTTCTTATCCCATCACATCATTGCAAAGGAAAGGTAAGAATTTTGAATGGATAGAGGAGTACAAGACTAGCTTTGAGATACTTAAGCAATTGTTAACACATGCACCAATGTTACAAATTACATATCGGGACAAGAGTTTGTGGTATGCACAAATGCTTTCAAGGAAGGGCTTGGTGGAGTCCTTATGCAAGATGGATATGTAGTATGTTACAAGTTGTGGAAACTAAATGAGATGAGCATAACTACCCGACACATGATCTTGAGTTAGAAATGATTATGCATGCATTGAAGATGTGGAGATACTATCTTCTTGGTAGGATGTTTTTACTTATGAGTGATCATATTGGGTTGAGGTATTTATTTCATCAACCAAATCTAAATGCTAGATAGGCTAGATGGTTAGCCATGATCAACGAGTATGATTTTGAGATCAAGTACATAAAAGGTAAAGAGAACAGGGTGGAAGATGCTCTCAGTAGAAAGGTCGATGTACATCACTTGGAAGTTATGACATCCTATGGGACAGACTTATAGGATATGATCCTGCAGGCAGGTCAGCAATATGTTAAGTATATGAAGATTGTGCATAGGTTGTAGTAGGGTACTAGTATAGGTACATGTTTAGGTACAGGTACAAAAATGCTGAAGATCAAGAAGAATCTAAAGGCAGCACAAGATAGGAAGAAAATTTATGCAAATAGGAATAGGTTATTCAAGGAGTTCTAGGTTGGGGAATAGGTGTACTTGCACATAAAACCAAAGAAGAGCTCCTTGTGGATTGGATCATGTGCTAAGGTGGCACTACGATTTTGTGGATGCTTCAGTATCATTAAAAGGATTGGGCCAGTGACCTATCAACTTGCACTGCCTCCGATAGTGAAATTCTGTGATGTTTTCCATATATCTTTTATTAAGAATCATGTTAAGGATGTTGATGATGTGACTGACTAGTTTGAATTACAGGTGGAACCAAATGAAGAATTCTAGCTAGAGCCTTAGTGTATATTGAAGAAATAGGTGCTCATTCTCCATAACTAAGTAATCGCTTAAAGTGCAATGGAAGCACTTTGGGCTTGATGAAGCTACATGGGAGATGGTGGATCAGATGTGGGCTATGTATCCTTCCTTTTTTTTCAGGTTGAGGCAAAGTAGCTTTGATATGGTGGTTTGGTATATGCTTTGATATGGTGTTTTGGTATATGCTTTATGGTGGTTTGGTATATGATTTATGATGGTTTGGTATATGCTATATGATGTTTTGATATATTCTTTAGTATATGAGTTGGTATATGTTTTAGTGTATATTTTGATGATGTTTCTATATGTACATATGTGTAAGGATGTAAATACCTCCATGAGTTATGTTATAAAGCTCCACTATGTGGCATGGGTGTCATGTCATTATGATTATGTTATCATGTTACTATGCTATCATGTGGTTATGTTATCATGATGTTATGATGTTATGTGGATTGGTACTCAGCAGGGTGATCATTGTAAATGTCATAATGAGTTGTCTTATAAAGCTCCACTATGTGGTATTTTTTCATGTTGTCATGATGTTTTGTCTTGAGCAGATATTTCATTATAAATACTACATCAAGTTGTGTTATAAATCTCCATGAGTATCATGTCTTCTTTCAGCAGTTTGTTGAGGTATATGTGTGATTGAACACCGAGGATGGTGTCCCCTAAGGGGGAGGGTTCTCTAACAACCCTGGTGAAAATTCCATGTAATAAAAGTTAGAAACAATAACCATGGTTGATGGGACACATATTCCAAGTTGAACATTGGGCAAGATATCCTAGGGGGTGTTCATTTGGTTGTTTATGGCTAAGGAAATTGGAAAAGGTAATGGAGAAGGCTTTGGAAAGGAAAAATGACATTTTTTGGCACATTTATTTATGAAAATGATGGAAATTAGGAGAAAGGGGAGGTGAAAGGTCACCAGTTGCATGTGAGAAGGAAAATGAAGGAAAATAATGGAAAATTAAGGAAATAAAGGCCCCGCTCATAAAAATTCTTCTAAGGTTCAGTTGGTAACATTTTATCAGTTGTGTTTTGGAGCTCTCTCATCTCTCTCTCTCTCTCTCTCTCTCTCTCTCTCTCTCTCTCTCTCTCCCCCTCTTGTGCTCTCGCGCACACTTGGAAACTTAGAGTTTTCTTGGAGCATTTTTGCATTGTAGCAAGAAAGGAAAACAAGGCAAGAGGAAGCAAAGATCAAGAAGGGAAAGGTAGGATCAAGTAGCTACAACAGGCTCCATTGTAGGCATAAAATTTCATGTTTATTTTCCTTGTTAGATTTGGCATGCATGGCATTGCATGTGGTTCTTTTCTATCATGGCATGAGTTTTTCTAGGTGTAACAATGTTTTCAGCCTAGCCTTTCCATTTCCATATAGCCATGGTGTGATTGGGTTCTCATGTTTCAATTGAGCTCGATTACCGAATGGATTCAAAGTTGAGTGGGGTGGATCTACGAATGATAGAGCACATGGCCTAGTGGTCCCTGAACCAGACTATGGATCACAGTAAAGCCACTAGCCTGGTGACCCCTGAGCCAAATTGTGGGTTGTGTTAAATCAAGGATTATGTTTCCTCACTGAGTGTAGGAATCCTTGGCGCTGAATGGAAGGATGTACAATAAATCCAAGAGGTGGTTTGCTCTCCGTTGGACCAAGTAGTATCAAGTTTGAGATATGCGGTAAAGACTAGAGAGTGGGTCTCAGTTTAGGGCCTAGTGGTTTGGGTTTGGATTTTGGTAAATCCTGAGAGACTAGGAGATAAGAAAATTCCTCATAGTGTATGTGGATAAATCTGGTGGCATCCATGCTTATTTGGCCTAGTTATCAGATGGAGATCATGGTAAAGCTTGTTATGATGTTTTCATTATGTTGGCCTAGTTATCTAGGATGGATTATGGTAAATCCTAGTTTATGTTGAAGAGGGTGAGGTGGTTTAGCCTCGATATTCCATGGTTGGTTCTTTTGGTTTGAGTCACACATTCATGCTTGGAATATGGCACAGGGGTGATTGGCTGAAGAGAGACTTGGTTCAACCAATTTATGGTTGGGTGGAACGTGGTAGTCCCGTCTCTAGTTGGTTTATTGTATTCATTAATGATAAATTCATTCCCTTGATTTTCATGTGTAAATCTATTTATCTATATGTGGATTTTGATGGTTGATATGTTTAAGGTAATTTTGTTCCTATTATGTTGGTTATATATATATATATATATATATATATATATATTTATAGTAATATATATATCTTATTATATATATATATCTATAATTATATATATATATATATATATATATATATATTATATATTATTAATATATATAATTATATATTATATGTATATTATATGACAACAACTATGTATGGATATCAACATGTTTTTAGTTGTAAATGAATAGATAGTGTATCTATGGCCTAGTAGATGATAATGTAACAGATTACATGAGGGAACAATGGTTCATAGTGATTCTCAGATAAGTATGAGATCCATACCCTTAATTCTTTTGTTTACACATGTAGGTTACATGTTAATGATATGTATGAAAAATGCCTAGAATGGCTAGTATGGGTCTGATCAAAGTCTTGTTCAAGTTATTTCTTTTGCATCATTGTTTCCCTATACTTTTACTGATTTCTAGCTATATCTCCATTCTGGGTAGTGGCCTGGGCTCTGGGCCTAAAAAAGTGGTTTAAATCCCGGGGTCGCTGGTACAAAACTGGCAGTTTTGGTCTCTGGTCATTGGCAGACAAGCCTATGAGAGAGACATTAGGTTGTTGGTCACTCCCTTTCCCATAGCATGACAGTGATTATGGCATAAGAGATCTAGAATATTAGTGGGACCCAAGGACAGGTTGTCTGAGTGGTTGACTTGTCTCCTGAGGGTTTTGTTGATGATGTTAGATGACTGTGTGTGATGTTTCCATCGATTGCACTTCCTTAAAGTCACACAGGAGGTAGAATCTGATCATAGTAGCCTCCCGTCTCATGTTTACCTAATTGGCTTGGTTACATGGGTGGATGTGGGAGGAGGGCATTATAGGCTATCCAGCAAATGAAGAAGAGGGTGAGCAAGTGGAGGTTTGGGAACTTGCTCGACAAATTGAGAAAATGGTTGAAGCAACAAAAATGGAGTTGGAACAGGAGCCACAAGACCAAAATACTGACCTCATGCCAATAATATCTGAGGTTTCTCCTCAGTCTCTGCCACTCCATAATCAGAACCAGTCTTGAGTGAACAAGGAGAGGTTTTCCTCCTTGATGTTGATCCAGTGATGGATGTGTACAATCTGTCTCTTGATGGGTCACAACAAAGGACTCTCACCTAAACATATGGAGGAAAGCATGATTGTGTCAGATGTTAGAAGACAAAATTTTACCATGGTCGATGCCTTTAAGGCTTATGTAGAAGCCACAAGCTCAATTGTCAAGTTATTGTTAGCAGGGAATGATCGGATGGAAAAGGACTTACAAGAGGCCAATCAGAGGGTAGAACAATCTATAGGATCTGCTATGGAAAATATGAGGAAAGAGATACTTGTTAAAGTATCAACTCTAGAGACCACCATGAAGAAATTTTATGATGAATTTCTCACCATGCATAATGCAATTGTCCATTTGTATGGTTTTCAACAGCGATGCATGAAGATTTCCCAAAATCTCAAGGACATACACATTACTATTTTGCATGTACAGGAATGGGAAATGAGGTACAAGGGAGCCCCTCCTTATTTGCAAAAGATAATGAAGCCTCACACAGAGCTAGAGAAAGCACAAATCCATATGTTGATCCAAAACTATGAGCACCTCCCTCTGCTCATCACTAGCATTGAGGCTTCCTATGCACGGTTGTTCAAGAGTTTGGATATCATGGTTAGGACACACAGGATCCCTTCAATTGGTTCCCTCACCCAAGTCATTAAGAAGAACCAACTCCAGTTGGAGTTCAACAAGTACATGGAGTAGTTGATGTGAGAGGCCACCAACAATGACTTGCAGCTAAGTGTACGAAACATGTAGAAGTACATTGGTCATCCAACCACACTCAAGATAATGTTACACATGCTTCACAATGAGTTGGACAAAGGTTCCAAAACCATATAGCTGAAAGCCATGGAGGAAAGAGTCTGTTTCTAGAAAGACATCACCAAACAGTATGGGGACACAATAACACAATACCAAGCTTGCTATCAGGTTGTCACAGAAGACCAGCAAGAGGATGTTGCCGATTTGGTCTTTTGTCAAGCTTCCGAGCGATGGTGTTTGTCTTGTTAGGCTAAATCAAGCCTATTTTGTACCACATGGGTATATGTGGAAATTGTATTATTATTTGTAAATATATTGTAAGTGAAATTCCAAGTGTCATTAGTGGAATGCGAAGAGTCACTATGTAATGTAAAGATTTATTTCTAAAGGAGTTGAAGAGTCATGACGGTATTTAAAGACTGAAAGGGTACTGTCAAGGGTCACCCCACCTTTTGTTATATATAGAACCTCATAACTCATAGTAGCGGATTTTCGGAGTCAAGATTTTGGCTAGGAATTACTTAGAGAAGGCTTGCGAGTATTGTGACGAGCCTTGGCTTCTCCACATTATAGAGAAAGTACACTTCTTTGGAGGAGCAGACAGTATTGACAATAATGTTCCATTATTGGGGCTAGTGGATGTCAATGGTGTATGTATGGATGGAATTTTCACTTAATAATATGACTGAACCAACACATTTTCATGCATATGTTGTTATTGTAGTTGGACTATTTTGGTTGCTTTAGAAATCTATGTTGTTTAACTTACACATTTTTGTATGAAATATTTTGTATGCAATTGTATGAATCTTATTGAAGGCAAGTTGTTGGATTAACCTATCACTTTGGATTGTGGACTATTCTGCTTCCATCATCTGATTTCATTCTGCTCATGTGTTCCTTTCAGGTTGTTTACTACTACAGGCCTGTAAGGGACACACTTCCTTTTCTCCTCTGTGTGTTAGAACACCCATGCATCCCACTTGATTCACTGCAAAGTCACACACTGGCTTCTGACCAAAGATATCATACTTACTTCTGGATGCTACCATGATCAAGGCAGTACACTACCACCCACTATTGGGACTCCTACTCTAAACAGTCTGAGGTCTAGTTGGGACTTCTTACCGGGGAGATGCCCTTGACATGTTGGCGGGTCCAACACCATCAACAGAAACAAATGGGCTTACATGGATGCACGAGAGGTTTAATTTTTTTTCTTCATGGATAATGGAATTGTTTTCAATGGTAATTATAAATAAAACTTTAATTAATAAATATTTTATGGCTAAGAATTAAATGATAATTAATGTGATGGCGATTAAGATGCATTTTTTTGAATTTCAAATAGACATGGTAATGTAGTTTTCTTTCTTATTTATATTATGTAATATAAATATCTATTTTTATGTATTTATAAGTAAATAATTTAAATTAGACATGTATTTACAAGTTTGGTAATAATAAGTGATAATGATACATAATAAGGTGTTGTGTGTGATATATTATTTAAATCTATCCTACCTATATGATCACTGAAGGTCACAAGCCCAAGCCATATACATCATATACATCATGTCATTGAAAGTCATGATCCTAAGCCATATACATCACGTTGTCGATTTGAAGGACATCAACTATATGATATGGCAGTGGTGCAAAACACAACCCTTTAAGTTTTCACGGTGTTTGGTGTGTGATTGATAAGACTGATCAAACCCTAATATGATATCTTCTCTCCATACCACTTCCTTCTAATTTCACTCTTATTTTACCATTTAAACTAGCAACTTTTAAGAAAGTATACAAATTTCACAGTTCCATTTTTGAAATCCATGGCAACATAGTGGTTTGTAGCAGGGACCTCTAAGGTCCAGGTAAGACACATGGAGTGTGTATTGTAGGACAAGCAATTAGTTCTCCCTCTCTCTAACCTCCCACCATTGGACCATATTGTAAGGGTCCACCATTTTCTCCTGCTCTTACTCATGTTGTTGCTCCCTCTACTGACGTCTCTGCTACATGATTAACACATAAAATAAATAAGCCTCATACATAACATACAATTTTTTTTTATTAAATGAAAATTGTTATTGTTAATATGGAAACATAACTTTCAACTAAAAAAAATCATCGGTGTGCCAAAAAAATAGTCATACACCATCTCCGGTGTGCTATCAAATATAAGTGCACCAACATCGATGCACACATACATATGATGCACCACTATTGGTTCACAAATTGAAATTTTCATAGTAGTGCATCACACTTATGCACTAGTGTGCACTTATAACCTTTTTGTATGGTATGGAACATTCACATTATTGAACACACCAAGCTATAACTATATTTCTAAATATTATTTTTATGGTGTGTTTGGTAAATGTAATCATCTATGGCTATATTTTTAAATATTATTTTTGTGGGTTGTTTAGTAAATATGATCGGTCTAGTGCATGCAGAACATATCAAGCGCATCATCATGGTGATTAAGAGACATTTGTTTGACTTTCAAATAGACTTGGTCATGCATTTTTGTTTCTTATTTAGATTATGTAAAATAAATATATATTTTTATGTATTTATAACTAAATTCTTTAAAGTAGACATGTCTTTATCAATGTGAACATTATGTGATGTTAGCTAAGGGAAATGTGAAAACATGAATTTTAGTAACTATCTTGAGATAAGTAAGTGGAAAAAATAATATTTTTTGATTTGTTGATTAAGAAATAATAAAATATATTATTTGTCAAAAGTTTAAATCTAATATAGTATCATTTTTGTTTATTTAACTCATATTTATTATTAAAAAGAGTTAAATTTAGACTAGTACAAGAGCAAATAAAGAACCAAAATAGCACCAAAATGTTATATATTTATTACTAAAAAAATGTTCACTTTGCCTCTTTAAGGGATAACTTCCAATAGATAAAATCCCCAACTACAAGTAACTTCACAAGCCTTATTTTACATTTCTTGATCCTCATCTTCAAAGAAAGAAATTTCTAATTTAAATTGGTAAGAGTTGCTATAAATATTAAATTTAAATTGCTTGAAAATCTCATAATTTTAGTAATAAATTAAATTTTATAAAAATAGATTTTTTTAAGTTATATTAAATCTAAATTAATTGCGCAAGTAGCGCTCTAGTAAAATATTTCAGTGTCCATTTGGAGACTTGGAAGTGTTGATAAAAGCACTCATTCGTGAGAAAAAGCTAAAGGATTCGGTGCTAAACAAGCTGCTAACTAGACTAAAGAGAATTCTGAGAGAAATTCCCTCAGTTCAATTTTACCATATTATCAGGGGTTTAAACAAGGAAGCGAACAGACTGGCAAATACAGGACGTATGTTGCAAATTCAAATGATAAGTATAAACGCTGATTTCCCGATCAAGGCAATAATCCCCTGAGTGGGAAGGATGTGCTTCTAAATTTCTGAAGAATGTGTTTTGGTTGATTGGCGTAGCCCAACCTATTTCTCTCTAATAAAACATAACCGTTTCAGTTATATCGTATTCTATATCTATATATATTACTATATATATATATATATATATATATATATATATATATATGTATATATATATATATATATGTTATATATATATATTTATAGTATAATTGTATGTCATATTAAACAACATAATTTTATAGATACTTTATATAGAGAAAAATAAACTAATTTAAATTGAAAATTTTGTTAGATTTCATTTAGTGAGAATGATTGAGAGAATCTTATTCCATTAATAGTTTCTTTATAATTCAATGTATGATTGATATTTGTAACTTTTTCAATGTTTAACATGGATTTGATATGTAATATTTTAGAAAATATTAATAATAAAAATAATTAAATATATGAGGGGAAATATTTTACGAGCTTAGCTACATTTTAACTTTGGATCTAGGAAGCCCCTAGAAGGATCAAATCGCTTTTCACTCTAAACGATGTTTGCATATAAGAGATTTGATCCCTTGGGTGCTTGGTAGGTCCAAAGTTAAGATGGATCTAGGTTGGTTATAAAAAGTAATGACATAAGTTTTTTAAATTTCATAATAGATTGAATTTTATAAACCAATATTGAATTAGTTTAATTGTATTTTTGAATAATTTATTATTAATAATATTTTATATTAAAAGTTGAATGAGTTGCACATTTTCATCTTACTAAGAACTAACTAAATTATTTTACCTTTAACTATTTTTTCCTTGTGATTATTGAAATATTTGACTAATTAAGTTAGATTGAATATCAATGAACTATCTAAGAAATAGAAAAATATTTATCGTAATTTTATAATCATAGTTTCAACCATACTAAGCTCTGTATTTTATAAAAATGTCTTTGCATTTCTTTTAAAGTAAGTCATTTTGCATGCAATTTCATATATAAAAGTTTGATATAAGTTCACCGATACATAATCTGTAATAAATACTATTTCATAAAAATAAAAATCATGATGATAAATATCTAGAAAACATAAACATCATCTAAGATACATATTTGAATTCATTATCATCCTCTAATTATATACATCTATAGAACATATAGACGACATTAGCTAGCACATAAATCTAATAATCTAACAGGGAATCATCATCGTGACCACATCTAACAAAACAAAACATTGTAATCTAACATCATCACCACACACATCGTCAAACTGATATAAATCTAATGTCAAATAACTATTATCACATACACATCTATCTGCAAGCACATTAAATGAACATATCTAATATGACCTAACAATATACACATGAGAACCAACATAAACATGAAAAAAAGTGCAATCAAATATGATCCTATAGACATAGTAGTGTCATCCTAGTCTATAGTGGAAGACGATCGATGGTCAACTACTCCCTCAACGTTTGTCAAACTCAGCTGAGGTGGAGGAGGAGGTGGCTACTCTGTTCTGTCAGGAGAAACATAAGAGACATTCTTTAGCTCTAGCATCTCATCATAAAATGATTGACAAGAAGGTGTACTACCAAAAGGATCACCAACACCCAGATGCCCATGATTCGATGGGGTGGTCCTACCAGAAACATCACTATCAACACCATCATCATCATCATCATCATCATCATCATCATCATCACTTCCCTCATCATCATCATCACCACCCTCATCTGATGTATCTATCACTATATGCCCTGTATCCCTCATCGCTCCATATGACGCATAAGAGATATCATCTCGCAGGGACAGTCCCTGTAGAGATCCATGAACTTAGGATTTGTGCTAATATCTCAAGGCCTCACAAGGCAGTCTCCCTCATTAATCAAAACCCTAGCTAATATGTCGCTGTAGTCCATCCAAAACTGTAGACCATTCCTACTATAGAAATTTTCCACCTACAGATCACCTGGTAATGCAATCTACTAAAGCAAAACACTTGATCCACTTCTACAAACAATTTAGTGGAAGCTTAATCGAACATGAGCAACATCAATAAGAACACATATAACTGATAAGAAGGAATCAATCACACATAACACAAAATAATTTACCGAGGGAAAGCCTCAGCCTAAAACCCCAATCTTTGTATTATCGTACAAGTGGAAATATAGTCTAGATTACAAAAAGAATCAGCTCACAAGTTATCCTGCTCTCTCTGTAACCCCTCTATTACTCATAGACAGTCAAAGGCCTCTCTCAAACCTTCTCCTCTGCCCTCCAAGCCTCCTATTTCTTTGTACAATTTTCCTTATGGTCCAGTGCAGCCACTTGTGTGAATTGGCCTCTTCACACACACACACTAACCTCTGATCCAACTACGCAATCCTGAAGGAGATAAATCCTTCTCCATGAATGAGTTTCCTTTATAGGAAAATCTATCCAACTGGTAGTACACCGTCCCTCCTCTGATCTCAATTGGGTCTCTATCTGAACTGACATGCACGAGTTATTCATGAGAGAATATTTAGTTATTTGAAGTGCAACAGTTATATGCAAGCATGCATTAACTAAATAAACTCACATTAATTTAAACAAATTGTTTAAATCAATATAACTAGACTTGACTCAGTTAATTGAGCCAACTAATTACAAATAAAATTAGAACTCATCCTTATCTCTTTAACTAATGGAAAAATTCCTCAATTAATAGAGAAATTGTAGCATGTCCTCACATAGACTTCATGTTTTATTTTTCACAACTAATTAACTCATGGTGAATTAATTAATTTATTTTCAAATAGTTGTTAAGTTCAAATTCGATTTTTACTTCCTATTTTAGTCCTGGGACTAACTAAAATTGGAATCCATCCCGAACTACTAAAAATAGAAATGCTATTTTTAGCACTTCCATTTTTCATTCCCTGTTGTTCAATCCAGCATTGGTACCCAAACTAATATTTATAGCAGTGCTATTTCTATCACTTCTATTTTTAGCATTTCTTGTTGCCATTTTCAACACCTACAGCCCCAAATGCCCACATGGCCATGAGGATTTGCCTTACCCTCTTAGGCCTTGACCATCTTCTCATCTCCTCCATCTGGTCATGGAGGAGGCATGTCCCCATCAAATGTGTCGATGTCTACAAAAATTTAACACAAAACAATAATTGGACAACTTCAATATTAAACAATTTAATAAAATAAGTTAAAATACATGTTAGAATAAATTTTATACTAATTAATTAAAACGATAAAATGAAACTAGATTAATTTAAATAAAATACTAATATTACCTCTATCATCTGGAGGCTCGGACAATGTGAAGAGGATGTTGGTACACTGTCTCCAATCAATCCCCGTGTATGCAAATGCCAACGTGATAAACACATGGTCATCCTCACTGGCTAGTAGCACCAATTCCTCGATGGAAATCTTGGTCAGATACTACAGCAGGTCCCTCTTGGGCATCATCGCCCCCCACATGCACATCTTGACCTCAGTGATCGGTCTAGGAGGGTGATGGTCAAATGTAGGCCTTGTCTCTAGAAACCTCTCAAAAAATAAAAAAAAATAGCTTTGAAGCGAAAGGGAATGTCACCCTCACCTATCTCAATGCATGACATCTATCTAAATCCATGCAAAAATTCCTCAAAAAAATGGCATACCATTTGATGCAATGTGGCACCTGAATCAAACAATCAACATAATACAAAAGAGGGTAGCTAATGTGTTTCCCATCACTGCTAGAGTGTGCAATGGTGGTTATTAATAAAGAGAGGCAACTAACCTCCTGTGTGAAAAAAGAAGAAATTCATAGCTGTCGACCATGAACCTGAAAATCTATTGGATGGGCCACATGAGGCCCATCATATCTCTGAGTGTAGGCTAGCTAACTCTTAGCTATAACCCCATGGGGGACATTAGGGAATTAGTGAAAATCCTCCCCTCTCCTCGAGAGGCCAATGATCAAATATTTGTCCTCCTTAGTGCGTCTATACCTTGCCTCAATACCGACATGGAAAGCTTACTCCTGGGCATTCCATTGGCAAATCAAATGTGCCAATAAGATAAAGTGCACCTTCAAGGATGTAGCCTCCTCATAGTATTTGAGGAGGCCTACATTTCTTAAGTGCACTCAGGCCATTGTAGTAATAGGGTGAGGGTATAAATCACTCTCTCTCTCTCTAGTGTCCCATGTTCAGACAATATTATATGGGTTTTTCTGTTGCTCCTACTCTTACTACTTCTCCCTCTAGTGACATCTTTGCTACATGATTGACATATGAAATACATCAACCTCATACATAGAATACAATTTTTTTTTTATTAAATGAAACATGAATTTATAAATATGGAAACATAACTTTCAATTACAAAAAAATCATTAGTGCACTTATGCACCAGCTTCAGTGCACTGCCAAACACAACCACACCGACATTGGTGCACACAACTAGGCAATTTTTAACTTCTAAAAATAGTGGTGCTATTTAGTTATATACAATGGGATGTTTTACTACATGAAGTGCATCGATGCTATAAATTATTCAACTACTGGTGCATTGTGTTATTTAGCGCACCGTGTTTTTTTATTTTATAAAATTAAATTTTCCATGGCGCACCATGTTATCTGCAGCATCGGTTCTTTTATGGATAGTAAATCATCATTATGTTTTGTATATTATAAACGCGTTGTCTGGAAAACATCTGCTACAACATTCATCTGTCCACCTCCACTAACTAATTTTATAAAAATTTCCAAAAAAACTTACCTAGAAAATATTATCCTCCTCATAACCATTAAATACACCTCCCCTCCTATCACCTTTTATCCATTAATTATCTTAATCCAGTAAAATTTAATAATTTTTTTATATAATACACATACAACAAACATGTTTTATTTTAATTAATATAATACACCTACAACAAACATGTTTGGTTTTAATTACTTTTAATAATACATTTGATATTTTTATTTATAATTATCAAAACTCACCCATCTGAAAAACATCGATAAAAAACTCTTAAAACATATAAATATACATTAAATATCCAAATTTGAAAAAATGAATATTCCTTTTTTAAGTGAGGTAAAATTATTAATATAAAATGTATTTTTCCATTCTTATAGAGTTGTGATAATATGTTTCACATTTTTATCTATATCAATCAAAAAATTAACTCAAAACTGCTTAAAGTTTGTAAATATAAATTAAATATTCAAAGGTGAGGAGAAGAATATTTTTTTTAATAAATGAATTACAATTCTATTAAAAGTTAAAAGTCGTAGTTTAATTAGTCGGACGAATTGCTTGGAAAGTTATTCCGGTTATATTTAGAGAAAATCTGGCAAGGAGTTTTGTAAATCTAAGTTATAGTTGTTACAATTCAAATTTTTAGGTGTCCTAAATGTTTTTGATGGTGTTGAATCCATTTCCACCATCAAAAACACGATTTAAACACTATTTCTACAAGATTTTTTCAAAAAATTTTGCCCAGATTCCAACCGCTTTTGATTGTCCAAA
Source organism: Pinus taeda (assembly GCA_000404065.3). Taxonomy (NCBI): domain Eukaryota; kingdom Viridiplantae; phylum Streptophyta; class Pinopsida; order Pinales; family Pinaceae; genus Pinus; species Pinus taeda. Next base: position 11,261 of record APFE031235197.1, on the reverse strand, counting down.
CAATTCTTCTACCTCTAGACGATTCTAAACTTAAAATAATATTTTCTATTTTCCATATTTGTAAAATATATCTTTTTAATTAATAAAATCATATTTAAATTATGTCATTGTTAAAATCTCACTCCCTCATTCTCATTTCTACTCATAGATTGGCCACTCACATTTTGGAAGGATGGGATGTCGTTATGTTTATGAATATATAATTTATGTTGTATTGGTTTTTACAAAGTAAATTTTATTATATATTTTTATTAGAAAAGTAAGATTTTTATATCGATTTTATTTATTGATATATAAAATTATTATGAATATAAATATAATTTTATATGTATTTATATTGTTTCTTCCATTTTTAAGAAATATTTTTACGTTTCATATAAGAAATATATATATATGCAAGGTTTAAAGTTATAAAGATAAATTTATTATAAATTTAACATGTCATATTTTAGAGATGAACGTGGGTGGAAACTATAATAATAATTCTCCAAATCATTTTATTTACATTTAATTGAGACGTGTATTCGTAAGTATATTTAAGAATATAGTATAGGGTGGGATTGCAATTGGCAATTGGTCTATCATGAAATATTAGGTAACTCATGAAATTCAAGATTCAAATTTCTTATAAATCAAACTAAAAAGTTTAAAAATATAATTTCATTAATATTTTGAAATATTTTTCTAAATATATCTCTAAAATAAAAAACTCTATATTTTTATTAATATATTTTAAATACAATTTTTCACAACACTTAAAAATACACCTTACTACCCACCCGATTGGGGTGATAAAGAGGGATAGTGCAAAAAAGTGGATAGCGCAAGGGAGAGGATAGCTAGGATGGCCACCTACTACCCTCATTGTAGATCAAATGACTATGGTGGCATCCTGCACGCCTACGGGAATTTCAAGGTTGCGTAGTGGAAAGAGTGAGGGGGGAGAGGAGGTAAGAAGCGGTGGCAATAGTGGGATGGGATGTGGGCCAGATGGGCTGGGGTACATGAGGGTGGTAAGGGTGGGAGAAAAACTTAGTATGTAGCGTAGGGGAAGGAAAACAGTGATGTGTAGGCACTGGGATCTTCGGCGGGCGAGTATGATCACAGGTATGTCCCCTTTGACTCTCCTCCTGCATTTCACTCCGGCTTGCTTAGTATAGTGGAGGGGGGGGGGGGATCGATGGGAATTGTTTGGGGAGGGGCGGGCGTATGAGCGGGTTTGCTTCTTACATTACCCTACATGGTAAGGTGGTAGAGAGTGGTAAGCTGGGATTTGGAGGAGAAGGGCTAAGGCTGAACGGGTCAGAGGGTTGCATGGTGAGGAAGAGAGAGGATGAGAGCATAGGTATGTTGAGGAATTGTAGTAGTGGGGCAGAGGGTCAGCCCGAGAATTCCAACAACCCTTTCCAGGTGGAGGGAAGCATGACAGAGCGCTTGGCCACCTTCCTTTGTCCGAGGGGAGAGAGACCTCTAATGCTACAGAATAACGGGGTGGTCAAAGTGGGGCAGGAAGGCTAAGTGACAAGGAAATGTTCACTGATGGGAAGATTATAGCACCTCAAAAGCTAACCTTTGTTGTTGATAATTGCAAGTAGGAGGTGATAAAGGAGAGAATGGCTTGTCTAGGTAGAGGCACTGGTCACGGAGGCAGAGGGCGACAGAGCCAGTCGAGTGTTGAAATTTGGTACCAGAGGACAGGTGGTTCCCTAAGGCTTTGATCTTTGGCCTAGGGAAAATTGTCCAAAAAGAACTTAATTTTTCTCCTAAAGTGACTATAATTTTTATAAAGTCAAATCTAATTTAAAATTGACTTTAAGTGATAAAGTTACTAAAGTCTAATTTTAAAGTGACTTTAATAAAGTTAATGTAAAATAGAAAGGAAGAAGTGACTTTGGAAATAAATGACTAAGTGGGTCTTTATTAAAGTGGGGTGAGTTAAAAAAAAAAAGTGAGATTTAAATGAGCATTTAATCTCAGCCCTAGATCTCAATCTATTTCAGCCATTGGATTTAGAGGTTACCCAAAAGTCACTTAGGATTAGATTAAAGGAGGAAAAGAAGGCAAAAGCTCATTCATTCTTGCATGAGTAGATTGAGAGAAAGAGAGCAAGAGAGCAAGGGAGATTTCTGGACAAGGAGGAGAAGGAGACAGCAGCTTGGCATACATTCCAAGGCAGCAGTTGAGCAGATTTGTATAGCTAATTCAACACACAGTGAAAGGCTGATTTTGGCACGATTTTCTAGAAATTTGTACAGCTAGTTTGCAAAGAAATCGAGGAGTGGTTTGCATAGAAATTGAGGAGTAGTTTGCTATATTTTCTACACGTAAATCGAGGTCCGTACAATGCATTTATTACAGTCCGTATAGTGCATTTATTGCATTCCGTACATCAGCATTTAAGGCTTAAAGTGGGCACGAAAATCGAGGAGGTCGTACAACATTTATTGTTGTCCTATTTGCTATAATTTCCAGTTTGTTGTGAGGCACGGGAAAAGAGATAAGTTGTAAATTTGATTGCTGATTTTTTGCTGAATATTTCTCACTATAAAAAAAGGCATTTTCAGAAATAAAGAAGAGCTCTCGAACTGGTTTTCCCCAAGAGTTGTAGGGGGTTTTTCCAGGGTCACATTGACCAAAAATTACTGTGTTCAAATGTGTTAAATGATTGTCTGTGCCTGCTGATTTTTATTTCTGCATTTTCCAGCATTCTGTAAAATTTCTAGAATTTGTGTTTTCAGCAAAAAATTATTTTTTCAGTTGTTGAATGTATGGATATGGGAAAGGGAATTTAACTATATGGGATAAATAAGGTGAAACTAAAAACCAGGGTGGGAAATAAGAAATTTGTACATGGTATCAAAGCTTGAGTGCTAAAGTGTAGTTTTAGACAGCAAGGAGGAAAATTACAGCCTCCTGATTTTTCACTCAGAAAATTCCAGCAAGCTGATTTTTCACAAACAATAGTTTTATCTTTACTACAACAGTGTTATTTTTCAATTTTAGGACAACGGGATGTCATTGGGATTGAGGGTGGAGGATAGGCTGGATGGGCATACAAATTACAGTGTTTAGAAGGAGAGAATGCAGAGTATCTTTGAGGAGGTAGAAGTCTGGGATATCATGGTGCATACCACATAGAACCTTGTTGTTGTGCCTACTGATGCTACTCAATTGGCTGAGTATAATAAAAAGAACAACAAGGGTAAGAGGCTGATTCTAGACGGAGTCAAAGACCATTGCATTCCTCATGTGAGAGGAAAGAGCAATGCCCATGAGATGTGGACAGCATTGTCCAATCTCTACCAGAGTAACAATGAGAACCGGAAAATGGTCTTGAAGGAGAAGCTGAAGAACATTAAGATGGGTAATGATACTGCAGCTGGATATCTCATAAGGATTACTAATGTGAGAGATGAGTTGGCAGCAATTGGAGAGGCCATTCCAGTGAGTTGGTGCAGATTGCAGTGAATGGTCTCCCCCGTTCATGGATGAACTTTACTGATGGGGTTTGTGCACGTGAGACCCTTCCCACATGGGAGAGGTTTTGGGATGATTGCATTCAGACAGAGGTCAGGAAAGGCTAGCTTGGGGTAGCCAAGCCAGTTGAGAAGGATGAGGATATAGCACTATCGGTAGGAGGCAGGAAAGGCAAAGGAAAGAAGCAGGCTTCCACAAGTAATGGTAGGGGCAAAGGAAAAGGTAAAGGTAAACAGGGTAACACACAAAAGGACTATTCCAAGGTGAAGTGTTGGAATTGTCAAAGTATGGGACACTATGCAGTTGTGTGTCCAGAGAAGAAGAGGAAGAAGGGGAAGAACCAGAGCATGGTAGCTTCACTAGAGGTTGAGGACTTTGCAGATCATTTTGACCGGGAATCACCTGCCACACAGGTTCAGAGGGAGCATGCTTTTCTCTCGATTAGTGGAGCATATTCAGGTATATGGTATGTGGACATTGGGGCTTCACGTCACATGACAGGAGTCCGTGAGTACTTCTCAGAGCTTTCAGAGAGTGGCACTGATATGGAGGTAGTACTCGGTGATGACAAAGTTGTTAGAGTAGTCGGGGTGGGGACACTGACATTTCAAAGGGAGTCCAAACCTCCCTTGAAGGTGTCAGATGTTCTTTATGTGCCAGGGATGAGGAAGAACCTCATATCCATCTCAACTTTGGAGGACAGAGGGTATAAGGTACTATTAAGGGGAGGATAGGTGTTGATGTATCCTAGGGGCACTCCAGCTGATTCAGCTAGAGTGATAGGTGTATGCCATGCAAAGGTGTACAAGTTTGCATTCTAGTCCCTTGTGGCATTGATCAGTAGTACCGAAAGCAGAGCCAGCAGTTCTAGGCTATGTGAGATTTGGCATCGCAGGATGGGACATATGTATCATGGAGCCTTGAGGACCTTGCGGGAGATCACTACAGGTGTGCCAAATTTCAGTACTGATCACTTTGATACTTGCAGAGGATGTGCGATGGGCAACTTTGCCAAATCCCCTTTTCCCGGTAGTGACAGTAGAGCGACTGGGATACTTGATTTGATTCATTCTGATGTGAACGGTCAGATGTCTCATGTTTCCTTGAGTGGATATGAGTACTATGTTTTATTCATTGATGATCACTCCAGGAGGACCTATATTTATTTCTTGAAGACCAAGAGTGAGGTTTTCAAGTGGTTTTAGGAGTTTAGAGCTCTTGTGGAGACACAGTTAGGTCGGAAGATCAAGTTCCTGAGGTCGGACAATGGGAGAGAGTACACCCTTGGAGAGTTTGTTGATTATTGTGCAGAAGCAGGCATTAGGAGGGAGTTCATTGTTCCTTGCAACCCCCAACAGAACGGGGTTGTGGAGAGGAAGAACAGATCCATCGTAGGGGCTGCCAAAGCCATGTTACATGATCAGGGGTTGCCATTGTTCTTGTGGGCAGAGGCCTGCAACACAGTTGTTTACTTGCAGAACAAGAGTCCACATCATGCCTTGGGGCACATGACTCCGGAGGAGGCTTTGTCTCGGAAGAAGCCCAACATTGGTCATCTTCGTATCTTTGGATGCATTACATACTCATACATACCCAAGGAGAAGAGGACCAAACTAGATCCCACCACAGAGAAGGGTATCTTTGTGGGCTACAGTGAGACCTCAAAGGCCTTCAGGATTTACATTCTTTCATAGAGGAGAGTTGTTGTTAGGCGGGATGTGAAGTTCGACGAGGACAGGGCCTTTAGGAGGTCACAGGAGTTAGAGTATCTGGATCAGTGAGACCCTCAGCAGCAGTTGAGTCAGTCGCAGGGATCCAGTGGGCAGGGATTAGGAGGATCAGGAGGTGCATCTATGAGGATGTCAGGTCCGTCAGTGAGCAGTGGCTTGACGAGCTAGAGGGGTGGTGGTTTGGGCAGCATGCAGAGCAGTTCACATAGCAGTTCACTAGGGAGTCCACTGATGGACAATTCACACGGTACCTCAGCTTCTACAGGTTCAGGTGCAGGCAGGAGGACAGTAGACCGGCAGTCAGGAGTTCAGGCTACTGATGGTGATGAGGAGGAGGAGTTTCATTCTCCTATGGGAGAAGCATGCTCAGGGAAGAGAAACCCAAGTGGCTTCAAGACACCTTGAGAGATGCCACATCTGTTGCTGGGTCGAAGAGGCCGGTCAGAGAGAGTAGACCACCTGAGAGGTTTTGTAGCTATATGGCAATGGCTACCAACATCCTTGACTCTGAGCCTTCTAGCTATGAGGAGGCAGCTAGCCAGCAAGTTTGGAGAGAGGCCATGTAGGAGGAGTATTCTTCTATCATGAAGAATGATGTTTGGGAGGTGGTGCCAAGGCCTGAGGGAAAATCCATGGTTACTTTCAAATGGATTTACAAGGTAAAGCATGCTACAGATGGCAGCATTGAGAAATTCAAAGCGAGGTTTGTGGCTAGGGGGTTCTCCCAAGTAGAGGGAGTTGATTATGAGGAGACCTTCACTCCCATGGCTCGATATACTTCGATCCACTCCATTATATTGATAGCAGCAGAGATGGGTTGGAAGATCCACCAGATGGATATGAAGACTGCATTTCTCAATGGCTTCATACAGGAGGAGGTGTACATTGAGCAGCCACAGGGTTTTGAGGTGCATGAGAAGGAGTCCCATGTGTGCAGACTAAAGAAGGCCCTTTATGGCCTAAAGCAAGCTCCTAGAGCTTGGTACTCCAAGATAGATACATATTTGCAGGGGATGTGTTTCACAAAGAGTGAGACAAATCTGAACCTTTACTTTATTGTGATAGGTGAGGAGCCTATCATTCTGGTGTTGTATGTGGATGACTTGGTCATTACAGGTGTAGAGAGACTCATAGAGCACTGCAAGAGAGATCTTGTGGTAGAGTTTGAGATGAGGGGCATCGGCTTGATGCATTAATTTTTGGGTTTGGAGGTGTGGCAGGAGGAGGGGTATTTCTTCCTGAGGCAGGGGAAGTATATTGTGGACATCCTTGGTAGATTCCACATGGAGGATTGTAGAACCATGTCGACACCAATGATTACCAATTGGAAGAAGCTTCATGCTTCAGATTTTGAGTTGGTGGATCAACACTAGACCATATATTTGTTTTGCAGTCAACGCGATGAGTCAGTTTATGTGTGAGCCTAGGAAGGTTCACTGGGTGGCTATAAAACACATTTTGCGGTACTTGCAGGGGACAATGGATTACGGTCTGGACTACAGGTAGGGGGATCGATTGAGGTTGGTAGGTTATACTGATTCTGATTGGGCAGGTTGTGCTTCTGATAAGAAGAGCACTTCAGGGTGCTGTTTTGGGTTGGGTTCAGTAGTAGTGTCATGGTTCAGCCGGAAGCAGTAGTTAGTAGCATTGAGTTCAGCGGAAGTAGAGTATATGGCAGCCAGTCTAGCTAGTTGTGAGGCCATCTAGCTTCACAAGATGTTGTTTGGCTTATTTGGTCAGCCGTTGAGACCTTCAGTGATTTACTGTGATAATCAGAGTTGCATTAAACTCACGGAGAATCCAGTATTTCATGATAGGTCAAAGCATATTGGGATCAGATATCATTTCATCAGAGACTATGTTCAGAAGGGAGTTGTGAAGCTTGAGTACATTCCCACTAATGAGCAGGTTGCAGATATTCTTACCAAAGCCTAACCATGGGGCAAGCATGTCTACTTCAGAGACAAGATGGGTGTGGTGAGGAACACCTTCCTCGGTAAGAGGGAGTGTTGAAATTTGGTACTGGAGGGCACATGGTTCCCTAAGGCTTTGATCTTTGGCCTAGGGAAAAGTGTCAAAAAAGAATTTAATTTTTCTCCTAAAGTGACTTTATAATTTTTATAAAATCAAATCTAATTTAAAAGGGACTTTAAGTGATAAAGTTACTAAAGTCTAATTTTAAAGTGACTTTAATAAAGTTAATGTAAAATTAGAAAGGAAAAGTGACTTTGGAAATAAATGACTAAGTGGATCTTTATTAAAGTGGGACGAGTTAAAAAAAAAGTGAGATTTAAATGAGCATTTAATATCAGCCCTAGATCTCAAACAGCCATTGGATTTAGAGGTTACCCAAAAGTCACTTAGGATTAGATTAAAGGAGGAAAAGGAGGCAAAAGGTCATTCATTCTTTCATGAGCAGATTGAGAGAAAGAGAGCAAGAGAGCAAGGGAGATTTCTGGACAAGGAGGAGAAGGAGACAATAGCTTGGCACACATTCCAAGGCAGCAGTTGAGTATATTTGTATAGCTGATTCAGCACATAGTGAAAGGCTGATTTTGGCACGATTTTCTAGAAATCTGTACAGCTGGTTTACACAGAAATCGAGGAGTGGTTTGCATAGAAATCAAGGAGAAGTTTGTTGTTTTTCTGCATGCAAATCGAGGTCTGTACAATGCATCTATTACAGTCCATACAGCACATTTATCGCAGTCCGTACAACAGCATTTAAGGCTGAAAGTGGGCACAAAAATCAAGGAGGCCATATAGCATTTATTGTTATCTTGTTTGCTGTAATTTCCAGTTTGCTGTGAGGCACGGGAAAAGAGATAAGTTGTAAATTTGCTTGCTGATTTTTTGTTGAATATTTCTCACTGTAAAAAAAGGCATTTTTAGAAATAAAGAAGAGCTCTCAAATTGGTTTTCCCCAAGAGTTGTAGGGGGTTTTTGCAAGGTCACATTGACTAAAAATCACTGTGTTCAAATGTGTTAAATCACTATTTGTACCTGCTGATTTTTATTTCTGCATTTTCCAATATTCTGTAAAATTTCCAGAATTTGTGTTTTCAGCAAAAAAATATTTTTTCAGTTGTTGAATGTATAGATATGGGAAAGGGCATTTAACTATATGGGAGAAATAAGGTGAAACTGAAAACCGGGGTGGGAAATAAGAAATTTCTACATCAAGCCAAAACGAACTGTCAACCTTGGTACCTGCAAGATAGAGGAAAGGAAGGAAAACCATGAAGACGACAATTGAGGAAGCTGCTCAAGCCTATAAAGTGTAGAAATTTTGAATAATTTAACACATATTCAATGGAGATTATCCTGATCATGTACTATTGTGGAAAACATACACAATACATAAGCTCCTCTACGTTGATCATCAATATAGTAGCATCAAGAACAATATAACATCAAGAGCATTCACACATTAACACAGTATGTATCCCGAGGAAAGCATCTCGCTAAAAACCCCAACTATCTATATATTAATGATTGAGTCATGTAACATTACACAGCATAATACTTCTCACAAGTATCTCCAGCTCTGTTACACACAATACAGATCAGATCTGAATCAATCACAGGTTCAAATCTCTTCCGCTGCCATGCCTGCCTCCTCTGCTCAATACTTGCATGAGAACTGATGATAATTCCAAGGAAACCACGTATTTCCTTGGCTAAATCATGTGAGCACAAGTTACAATGTGGGCAAACTCATTGGCATACTCAATCCTTCGATTTGTGAAAGATTTGATGCACAACTATAGTCACAACTGATAGCAATCTGATTCTCTAACACATGTCCCTGCTGAACTGAACATGCACTGACATGCAACTGAGTTAACTGATGTATTCATTATTTGTATTATGAGTTAATAACTTGTGAATTAATTAATAACTAATTCACCCAACTCATCTCTAGTCTATTCGCCAGTTAGACTAAATACAACCAGTTTAACAAAGCTAAACTGAACACAACTCCATCAACTGCACCTCCAGTCCACTAAACTCAACTCATTGAATTCTAACTGAAGTCCTGCATGCAAATATTAGTCATCCCATAGGTAACAACGTATTTCCTTCTAGGATCTGCATGTACCACATCCGTAGCTCATCCTGAAGTGCTCCAAGAGAATAAGACAAAGTTTATAGTCTAAATATTATTATGGGCTAATAATATTTGACTGTTCTATATTTAGACTGAGCAGTCACTCCACTGTGGTGTCACTCCGCTGTGGTCTAAAAATAGAAGTCCATCTATTTTTTTCCAACTTGATCAATCATCCATAAACAGCAACCTGCAATCCATAGACATTATCCATATGTCTAAAAATAGACATAGTCTAAAAATAGACTTGCGCCAAAAATAGCCTGCGGGCCCACTTAGTGAAGGCGACTCCTTTCCACTAAGCTCCATCATCTTGTTGCATTCTCAACAAGCATTTCTTCTTGCACACTTTTCAACACTCCCTCTCAACAAGAAAGGCTTCCTCTCAAACCCGATCCTGTAACTCTAGAATGTTCTGCATGCAACACATCTGGCCGGTCCACTTGCTCTATCATCAAAGTCTCTGACTGTTATTGCCTCTGTCGACTGAAACTCTGCATCTCTGTGCTCTTCAGTATCTGACTGCTCTAGCCTCTGTCACCTTGATCTCTGACTGCATTCGTGCTGTTGCTGGTTCTATCTCCTGGCATTGCATCCGCACTGCACCTCCCAACTGACCTCCCTATTGGGCTAGAAACATACTCTAATGCTGAAGCTCTACCTGCTGCTGACAAGTGATCCCTCTCTGACATCTGCGCTACTGCAACATCTTCATGCATCTCGCACCATTGCACACCTCTCTGTGCCACCTAGCACTGTGAAAAACACTTGTGCTTCTCGCATTGTTGCAGCCTGCATGCTATGCGCTGTCCTGGGATTCCCCGCACTGTCGCTCTCTCTGCCGCTCCATCCGCATCTATCTCTACCCAATCAGTCAGTTCCTGCTACTCCACATCGGGGCTCCCGTAGCAGGGTCTCATCCAAGAGGTTGGGTACCTCAAGGATCCTGCCCCTCCTCCTTGGGACTATCAATCTATATCGCCCCACCTCCTACCTGGAGGTATGGCTGCATGTGATCCCTCAGCCTACCTGGCTCGAATTTCCCCCTATTGGAGGTCTCTGCATGAGTAGATGTCTCTACTCGATCTCCTCTCAGCTTCCCTTGTTGTGGCTGCTCCACTACCTCCTGAAGCTGTTGCACCAATTGTGGCTCCTCCACAATTGTCTGAGACTTCTTCTGGCTCTGCATGTTGAGAGTAATATACCCTCCCTCTCAACCACCAAGTCTCCATCAGTTGCCTTGCTGGTCAAGGCTTTGCATGCATCTTGAACCTCAAGAGCATACAGGTTCTTGACTCGTGAACCAATCTGCTTCACTTGTCTAGTGATGATGTGTCTAAGGAAAACCTTTCCCTTACTGAAGACTACATCATAGCCTCTGTCTTCCAGCATCGCGATTGACACCAAGTTTCTCTTCAGTCCTGGTACATACTTGACATCGGTCAAGGTAAGGTGAGCTCCATGCTCCCTCTGAAAAATAACCGTGCCTACACCTGAGACACTATACTTCTCATCATTACCCATCCCTATGAGTATCTGGAGATCTTTCTCCTCCAAAGTAGTGAACAAACTTTTGTCACCGGTCATGTGGAAAGAAGCTCCACTGTCAAGAAACCAACCACTTCCCATCATGGATGAAACCATGCATGCGAAGAGTGTGAAATCCAACTCAAACTGTGAAGCAAGTGCCTCACCTTCAGATCCTTCCTCGGATCCCTTCTTGGACTTCTTCTTTGGGCAATTAGTAGCATAATGGCCCAACTCATGACAACGAAAGCATCTCACCTTCGACTTGTCAACCTTCTTCCCATCATTGGAAGAACTGGATTCGGAAAGAGAAACCTTACCCTTTCCCTTCTTCACCTTACTCACTAAGGCATAGTTCTCCTCATCATGCATAGATGAAGAACTGTCTCTGGTGCTCCGCCTGATCTCCTCCTGCA